>JRZD01020181.1:6868-17204 GCA_000826945.1 Eimeria nieschulzi
CAGCAGCAGCAACAGGAACAGGACCAACTGTAGATGCGAGGAGCTGCTGTCCACATAGGGTGACCTGCTGAGCACAACGAAATGCCAGCAGTGACTGCCCGCATGCAAACATAACCACTTTACTAGCAGGGATGTCTGGGGGGGTGAAAATGCGCCATTCAGATTCTGAGGCAGCTCCGCCAGTCTCCTTAGAAGCAGCTGCAAGCGGCTGGGATGAGGGGGGGGCGGAGCCTGTTTGTGATTCTGATGATCCGTGCAAAAATAATCAAAGTGCTTCCACAGTAACAGATGCTCTGCTGCAGCGGCCAAGGCTGCGCTGTGCTGCAGCAGCAGCAGCGCAGCAGCAGCAGCAGCTGCTGCAGCACCGCAATCCCCGTGCTGCCCTGCCTCGCCGGTTGAAGGGGGGTTCCGTCAGCAGCAACGGCAACTGCAGCAGCAGCATGCAGCAGCAGCAGCAGCTGCTGCTGCAAAGCAACGGTGGGTTCAAGGGAACTGCAGCAGCAGCAGAAACATGGCAAAGGAGGTTTGCTACGTTTCGAATTCGGTGTCGCTGGACCCTCATTTTAATTTTTCTCTTCTTCCTCATCCTTGCGGCAGGCCACGCCTACTGCATGATTTTGGTGCTCTGCCTCATTGGTGCTATCTACAAGGAAATCATACAGGTACGGTTTAGGGTTCAGGGTTTAGGACTTAGGGTTTTGCGGCGTATTTGTGTCGAGGGCTCCGAGGGCCACAAGGGTTTGTCAGCTGCTCAGGAAGTTTGGGGTTTCGGGTTTCTGAGCTGTTTCGTGGGTTTATGGTCTAGGGTTTAGGGTTTAGGGTTTGGGGTTCAGGATTTGGGTCGGCTTGCGTTTATTGTCTGCAGGCGAAAGAGCGTCGGGAAGAGGAGCGTTTGCCTGATTTTCACTTGTTGAAGTGGTACTGGTTTTGTGTGACAATTATAGGGATTGGGTTGCCTTGGTGTTTGCGGCGTTTGCGAGGGATAGACGCGAGTATAATAGAATGGATCCTTGGATTTCATTCTTTGGGGTTTTACGTGATGTGGTTTTTGGGGTTTATTTGGTTTATTTTGTCTCTACGAAAAAGTTATTTGCGGTACCAGTTCAGCCAGTTGGGTGTGATGCTGGTTGTGCTTCTTTTCGTTGTCTCTCAATCTCTCATTCAGATAGCGAATATTTACAGCGGGTTGATTTGGTTCTTTCTTCCGACGTCTCTTGTTATAGTAAATGACATTTTTGCCTACCTCTGTGGCACAGCGTTTGGGAGGACCCAGCTCATCCGCCTGTCTCCGAAAAAGACAGTTGAAGGATATATTGGAGCTGCGGTTGTCACGCTCTTGTGGGCGTGGGTTGTTGGTCGCCAGCTGGAGAGATACCCCATGTTCATCTGCCCGCAGCCTTATATCTCTTTTGAGCCTTTTGCCGTCTTTAGAGACCTCTCCTGCACACCATCGCCAGTTTTCGTTCCGAGGTGTACAGACAACCCGCTCGAACGCTTCGGGATGAACTGGTGGGCAGCCGATGTGCAGCACCTGCAGCAGCAGAAACTGCAGCAGCAGCATGTCTTCAGCTTACTGGAGAAACACCAAACGCTTATGACGCAAGCAGCAGCCACAGATGAGCAGCTGGTGCTGCTGGAGGCCCAGCAGCAGCAGCAGCAGCAGCAGCAGCAGCAGGAGAAAGAACAGGTGCATGCGGTGCAGCAACGCATCTGGGCGCGTCTTTCAGCAGTAGAAGAAGAGCGAGAGGTTGCAGAGGCCAACATGCGCAGAAGTTGCCGCTCCCTCTTTGCCTCCCCATTTGATTTTCACGCGATGGTCCTCGGCACTTTTGCTGCATTTTTTGCTCCTTTTGGAGGCTTCTTTGCCTCGGGATTCAAGAGGGCCGTTCGAATCAAAGTCAGAACCCCTAAACCCTAAAGGCCTAAGCTATCCTGCATAAACCCTAACAAATAGCATCTGTATTCTTATACTCCCTCAGTCTGAAGCACCTCTTGCTGAACACGTTCAACAAACAGTTGCCACAGGTAGCCCCTGTCTCTCTCTTGCCTTCCGCCAAGACCCAATTAGATGCGCACCCAGCTAACTAGCTAGCTAGCTAGCTAACTTGCTTGCTAGCTAAGATGTGAGCTTGAATGTTTGCCGTTGCTGCCTCAGGACTTCGGCTATTTCATCCCAGGCCATGGGGGCGTTACCGATCGTTTTGACTGTCAAGTGGTGATGGGTCTCTTTACTTTTCTTTACCAGAAAACTTTCGTTCCGCAGATAGGGGAGGCCGAGGCCGCTGCTCGCCGTACAGCGCAGCAAAAGCAGCAGGTGCAGCTGCTGCAGCAGCAGTCCCGCCAGCAGCAGGAGGGAGCAAAGGAAAGTAGCAGCAAAGGGATGGACGCAATAGACACGCGAAACTGTACTTCTAACCGACAAGAGCAGCTAGCCTCAGCAGCTTCAGGAGATCCAGCTGTTGCCGCTCTGGTGCATGCAGCTCAGGGCCTGAGTGCCGCTCAGCTAGCCACTCTACAGAGGAGTCTTGAGGCAGTGGCAGCTGCGAAAGCGGCCGCTGGGGATTAGACTGTGCTGTATTGGAGTGTATGTCCACCTGGATCTACGCGGCTGTTGCTGTTCCTCCACTTCTCTTCCGTCTGCTGCTTAAGCCCGTCCTCGACACGGGCAGGGGATCAACTAACTGAGCAGCTAGCCAGTAAGTGTGTATACCCAGCTAGTGAGCTAAAGACATGTGTGCCTCCTTCTCTCTCCTAGCTGTGGGCAAATTTGCAGTTTGAATAGCAACTGCTAAGTCGCTAGCTGGGAGGTGGCCGTATCTGCTAGAGCCCCTCGAAGTAGAAGTATTATTAAAGGCCTGAAAAACAAGAAGCGTTTCGCTCCCTACTTCTCTAGCTTTATGTGGAGCTAAGCCCACAGCAATGCTGAGGGTTGCCTCAGCATTCCTGCCAGAGTCATTCTTCTGTCCCACTAGCAAGGTCACTTTCTGTTAATGTTCGCCGCTGGGCGGCTGCTGATTTCCCATTATTTAATGCATGCAGTTGCGCATGAGACCGAAGTCGGAATGCTATGGGGGATCTTTGCACCCCGCTAACTGCACTGAATTAATACTAAGGATCAAACTGACAATTTGTTAAAGCCGGGTGGAATTGTTTCAACCTGGTGTGGTTTTTTGTCAGGCCAGGGTCGGTACGTGTGTGTGGAGAAGTGTAACTCTTATGCGTCCTCGCATACATGTAATATCCCAAGGGAGTCCCATGGAGCCCTCTGTAATGCCCAACTCCTGCCTTATATAGGAGCGGTTTTGCGTGGCCAGCGGCCACGACAGGCTAGAATATGCCATTTGACATGTTAAAGAAGAAAGTGTCCGCTCCGTGGATTTCTCCATTGATATCTCTCTTTGCCCTCACCTACCCTAAGGGGTGGCCTCAGGCCTACGGCCGTTGGTGTCTGATGATGCTGGCATGCGCTTCCCGCATTCCTGCGGCTAGCTACGGCTAGCTAGTGTTGCTCTATTCAAGCGTGCATAATTTGTGTAGGTAAGTGCAGACCGGTCTCTAAGGTGCTGTATGCTGCATATAAGCAACATTCAGGTGTGCATTTTAGAAGCAGTGCTAGAGCTAACTTGAACGGGACGCTAGAGCCAGCGGTTAAAGACTTAGTGAGGAATTATCACTTCTTGCGAACAAAACAAATATTCGCCGCACGAACCGCCAAAGGCCTCCTAACACAAACAGGGATTCCCATAACGTTTTGCGTGCGAGCCCTGATTGCCTGGCTCCTGTTTGTGCTGTGGCATATCTCCACAGCCTTCTTCGCCTTGGCGCTTATGGGCGCAGCAAGCTGCAACTTCTATTGACCTTATTGAAAGGCAATATTTCACAACTTCAATTTAGATATAAATTGGGGGGAGCATAAGGATTTCACTGAACCACAGGCGCACCACGCAATATTGCTTTGTTACACCCAATTCAAGCAGTTTCTTGAATGTATTTTTGACTTGGACAAGTCGGAAATGGTGCAAGTTTGTTTGCTTGTTGCTCATTACAAAGCAGCATTTGTGTGTTGGTATGTGATATATCGGGAAATGGTCAAAGACCATAAAAATTATCCTGGGCTGTAGAAATCCAGCCTCTTATATCCTGCTTGTCCTTTTGATGTTCTCCACAATATCCTCAGAGCTTGCACCTTGAATGTGCGGCTCTTCTTGAAACATTCGTAAAACTAGGCATAGTGTTGCTAATTTTACTTCCAATAACTTTGAGAGTAACCTTAAGGAGCTGAGCTGAGCACGACACAGCTAGAGCTTCGGCTTAGCCTCAGCTGTGATTGTAATGAGAATCACTAAGCTCACACTCTTGGCCCTCACAGCTAGCTTCAGATCTTGCCTTCATAGTGACAAGCAAACTTGCGATTGGGTTTTACAGGCCAGCTCACTTGGATCGAGACAATTCAACATTTTTCTTAACCATAAAACGTGTTAAATGTCGTTTCGGAGATTCTTTTGCGTTTCTGCAAGTCTGGATTTGGAGGCAACACCAGCAATAACAGAAGGTCGAAAGCATAATTTTACAGGCTAATAGCTTACGTCAAAGAGCTCAATGCAACTTTGCACCCAATCAAATATTAGGTCGAACAAAGGCCAAAGTTTCTTCGGTCGCCCTTTCAAGATGCCAGCAAGGAGGGCCTCTGAGCTTGAGGGCTGTTCACTGTTTCATGAACGCGGGACCTCCCAATAATGCAAACGGTGGCTTTTATTGCACTGTATGAAGCGTTCGCATGCACTGTAACTTGAGGTTAAAATTCATAATATTTCTTATATACTGTGATGTTTGCTCATACTTCGACAGCGCGCAGCACAATTAGTTCCCAGTGCTTGCAATAGAAACGCTACATTAGACCGTCGTGTTCAGCGGGTTCTGCTTTTAAGGACAAAGAAGGCAAAACAAAATTATCAGACGTTCTGGATATCCCTAAAGCAGTAGAAGCGAACATGGAAACAGTTACAAAGAAAAACACCTCAACAAAGTTGCGCGTCTAGGAAAGCATAAAACTCAAAAAAAAGAAATATATGTGTACTAAACGGACAGACGAAGTTTCAGAAAGTAAGATTTCGAGCCCCTGAGGGAATGCGAAAATAATAGCCCTAGTAGAAGCGAGATTGGAAACGGAGGTACACAAACTAGAAGAAACCTGAACAAAGTTGCGTGTGTGACAAAACACAATACCAAAAAAGATATATGTGTACTAAGCGGACAAATGAAGCCCCAGAAAGTATAATCCGAGCCCCTAAGACTGCGAAAATAGCCCTACTTCCAGCAACAAGAACCCTAAAGCAGGCCAGTCATAACTGCACCTGCTTTTTATTTTCGGCAGTTGGATAAAGAAAACGATTACTAATTAGGCCTGAGGAAGCCCAATTTGTAAACACTTTATATTTCCTTTACTGGGGCTTGTTGCTGCCACATAACTTCTCCCTCATGCAGCATCCCATCCCTGCTGAACCTCGTGCTCCATGTACACCCACACGGCCCCCCTCTGCGCCTTGTGGAAGCAAGTGAGCCCAATTCAAAAGTAAATTCAAAATTGGAAACCATAGAGCATGCGTATGTTGATTATTTAGGAGGATTCAGACTGGGGCGGCCTTCGCTGGCCAGAGCCTTTGCATGCGGGTCCTTTCTCGCTGTCCCCTCTCTCTCCCTGATGCTCTCCAGCTAGCCGTCTGTCTCTTTCTAATTTGGCTTGGGTTTTAAGCTTTGTAGTCTTCCAGCTCGGAGCAGCAGGCCAGTCAGCGGCTTCTTGTGGGTGCCCCCCACAATATCCCTGATGGCGATTCGCAGTTTGCTAGCAGCTGATGCCAGGGCTAATGCGTGCCTTTGCGTCGCCGCCCCCTCTGTACGTTGATGGCATCATTGAGCGACCGAGCGAGCTGGGGGCCGCGGAGGGTTCCGGAGGGGCCCCTCCGGATGGAAGAGGGCCACGGTAGCTTCTCAGCTGTTCGTACTTCCCCTTATCGCTTTACAAAGGCAGCACAATTTCCATCATTTTCCGTAGCAGCGATTGGTAGAACAACAGCAGGAGGAGATGTGCGGAGCTTTTCCCATGGGCACGGCCAGAGCAGATTAGCAGACGATCATTTGTTGCCTGCAGGTGGCCACGATGGGGCAGGAGATTCTGAGGGAGAGACAGAAAGCGGTGTAGCGGCCGTTGAAGGTTATAATCATCACGGTTCTCGAAGGAGGGGCTCCCATATCATTAATTTGGCGCAAAGCTTTAGGACATTTAAATCCGTTTTTTCCCCGCATAACAGCAAGGCACGCCAGCAGACATGGCAGAGCACGGGCACAGCGAAGCGGGAGGCAGCGCTGAATCTTTTGCGTCTCACACCGTCGATGCTGCCTGAGCGAAAAGAGTATAAAGATGCAACGACAACGCGAATTGTCAAGTGGCTGAACTATCGCATTCGCATGGAGTCGTTCTTTGCCTTCTACTCCCTTTGGACGCTTCAGAGAGCCTTGGTGTTGTGCTGTTTAGGAATGTTTCTGTTTCTCTGCCTCGGCATTGCCCTGATGGTTTTAAATGATAAACACGTAGAGTGCAAGCTAAACTATGAGGAGTACTCACTAGGAGAAGGAAGCACAAATTATGTCTGTCTGCCTATAACATCCGACGCATGCGGCCCTGGCCGCAACATCACGGAGCTTGAGGGCGAGGAGATCTACGTGTACTATGAGCTTGAGAACTTCAACCAGAACGGGGGGCAGATAGTCTGGAACAGAAACGACAAACAGCTGGCTGGCCACATCTTCACAGACCCTTCAGATGTCCAAGATTGCGAGCCGTATGCAACTAAGGTGGTAGACAACGTCACAAAAGTGCTACATCCTTGTGGAGCTCTTGCCTGGCATGTCTTTAATGACAACTTTGTTTTCTTCGATAGTCCGCCCGAGGGACTGGGAGGCAGCGTCAACTCGCTGGCTCTTATGCAGACACCTGAAGACATTTTGCTGCCGCACCGATGGCAGAGTTTGTACAAAAACCCCTCGGCACAGGAGCGGGAAGCTGCGCGGGATAAAGTCTATTTCTGGATGTCCGTAGAAGACAACGACGACACCGACGGAGCGGCCAAGCCAGAGGGGGGATTGGCACTGGCCATTCAAGAGTCTTTAAACTTCAAGGAGGCAGGGATGATGGTAGAGAACAGCCACTTTATTCAGTGGATGCATGCGGCAGCGCTGCCTACTTTTCGCAAGCTTTACGGGAAGCTTAAGGGACCACTGAAGCTGCCATTGTATGCAAACATCTCTATAAACTACGACGTAAAACCCTGGGGAGGCAAGAAGGCTGTGTTGCTTGTCATCCCATCTGCCTTTTATGGCAGGACGCTTTATATCGGCATTGCCTATATCGTTTTCGGATGCATTTTGCTGCTCTTCTCGCTTTACCTCCTTTGGCGGCTGCACCTCGCTAAAGACGGAACAACTTCGGGTGATATTCGGTGGAGGAGGCTCGTCACAAGGAACAAGAGGAAAAGCAAGTGAACTTATGCTTGAATGAGGTTTGTAGGCAGCGGCGGCAAATGTGTTTCATTGAAGACTTTATGGCACAGTTTCACCACCTAGATATTTTAAACTCACTACTTTGGCATATCTTAATAGATCGCTGTAACCTTCCGAAAATAGATATATGTACATATATATGTACAGGCATATACTTATATATGTATAATATATTATATATACATATGCCGGCATATATGCTTGAGTGCATATATCCGTAGCACCGAGATATTTCTGTGCTTGCTTCTGGTTTGTGGAAGTTCTTTTTTTTTCCCGGACCATTAAGCGCCGTTTGCGGCGCCTCGCGCAAAGAATTGTGTCTTTGAACAGCTAGCATTAGCTGCAGCAATCCGGAGTGTTACAGACAGGTATGTATATGCCTATTTATATTTGATTTATTTGTTCGTTTAGAGGCAACTGCAGCAGCACCGGTAAATCTCCTCAGCTTCTGGAGCATTCTTACGGTTGAGCTCTACGCCCCAGACAGCAACGCATGCACAGAGAGGAATCGCTGTCTCTTCGGAGCCACTGGCCGAGTGCGTCTGTTTAGCCCTACGCCGTTGCTTGTGCCTCTGCTTAAAAAACTTAACTGCTAACACGAAGCAACTCGGGGTTGTTAGCCCCCAAAGAAGTCTGCTTCCTGCCAAGGCTTATCCCTCTGAGACCATGTCGACCTGAGCACAGCTAAGAGGCAGGGGGATGCGGCCAAGATGCAGTTAGTCTGCGTCTTGATTAACAGAGTATCCAGACACACAGTCCGAGAAGATGGACTACTGCTCACCACATACTCATGCCTAACCCTTCCAGTCATAAATAACTTAGGGCTTTAATAAAGGCAATTATAAATTATAGCAAACATACAAACATTGCAGTAGCGAGCGCACGCGTTCACATGCTCCATCTGCCCCGCCCTGTATGACAGAAGTCTTGTGTGAACTTCGTTTCAAAACCAGTCCTCTCATCTTGCTGCCGTTACTGCTGCCGTTGCCCCTGGCACTTCTGGTGCTGCCGCTGTTGCTGCTGGCGGGGTGTTACCACAAACCGGTTTCTTTTCCCGGCTGGTAAGCACGACGAAATTCAAGAAATTGAAGGAATAAAGGGGACTGATTGTGGCAGCACGATCACAAAGCCGGCATCCTAGTGCCGAGGCCTTGGTTGCATATACCCATGTGGGATATTGGCTATATATATATATATATATATGGGGCGTTTGAGAAGGCCTATGCTCTGGCTACGCAAGCTAGCCCAAATCTGCTTTTGTTGGATCGTAGGAATTTGTATCGTTCCAAAAAACACTTGCTGTTAATTTGTGGCAAGGTTTTGGCGTATTTGCGTACCTAAATTTCATTCCTTTTGCCAACTGATACTGTATCAGTTTCATGACCTACCTATTACCGGACATGTAGGGGCGACCATAAATACCATTCAGCAGTACTGTAGGAAATTGGGGAGCGCAGTGCGCTTGGTGTGTATGGTGTAGCAACGCTAGCCACGAGGGATCGTGCTCGTTAAAAGGGAGAAGCTTCAGAGCTTCGGGTCTTTCAGTAGGACAGAACTAAACAACTATTTCGCGCATCTTTCAGCAGAAAATAAATATGCGAGGCAAAGGGACTCCGGCAAGGAACTTGGGAAGGCTGGATGGAGGGATCGTGTATAAGGAAGCAATCCTAGGTTTCCAAGAGACTAATTCGATAACGGTAATGACTGGTCTGTTTTAGAGAGTCAAGAAAACGTAAGGTGCCAATTCAGATTTGGACCTAGAAAATTGCTCATTGACACCGCCCATCCTCAATTATTACTACAAGACAGGCAGTAAGAAACAAGGAGACACATGGAGTCAGACAGGGAGACAGGCAGATGTAGACAGGGAGACAGGCATTGGCAGGCAAGGACATAAGCAGAGAGAGATAGCGGAGACAAAATGAATTGGTCACGGGTGCTGGTAACGGAATCAATAGCTTGTCATATGTCTTAGTGCCATTCCGCCGCTGCTCAGCCAGGTACTACCCGTAATAATGACTTCTGAATGAGGAATGGAACACCAACATGGTGTCGAATATTCCTACTACATAAACAGTTCAAATAAACCAGCCAATTGCACTGGAGACCTTTCAAGGCCAATTTGAGTCACTGAGGATGCCAATCCCTTTGATCCAAGTGCCAATGCGCTGCATCAGGAATCCGACCGAAAATACGCTACACGGTTTACCCAGCGTTTCACTCGATCATGGACTTAATACGGAAATTTGGTGATAGAGACCAACACCAATGTAGACGGTAGTTCTCACCATGCAGTAGGCTAAGGAAAACTCACTGTCTACACCCAAAAACAGACATGATACGTGTGGGAACACAGACACGATACGTGTGGGATTAGAGAAATGACAACGGACAACCAAACAAGGGCGATCTACGCAAACAAACTCTTGCCAACATGAGATACCTGCAAAACAGAAAACAAGTGTATTACCTTATGCTTACTTAACCGAAACGTCGGCCTACCACACTACTGACCCTATTCAGAACGTCCCAATTTTGCCAGCAACTCGGAAATGCAACAACAATCTCGATTCCACTAAACGACCCGCCGTTAGCCCTGCTCCACTTACATTCAGATTCTGAATTAAAACGCAAAAACAAGCAAAACAGCAAGCAAATATGAGTTTTCAGTTGCAGCTGCGCACGCAGATAGCTCACCTATCCACAGTCCAACATTCCCAGAATAAACTCTAGAAAACATACACTCCTGCTACGGCCAGTCAGTTTCATCCCCAATCAG
>JRZD01020183.1:0-17157 GCA_000826945.1 Eimeria nieschulzi
TAAAAGAATAATCCGGGTTTGATTTACCAATAAATGTGTGGGTAAGGAGCTCGATCTGTGACTCGTTCATTTGCTGAGCGATAATCGTCAATGCTGCTTTCTTAAGTTTGCAAAGGGCCTGAAAAGCCTGCAGCATATCTCTGCGCACCCCGCAAACGAGTTTGCTGCCAACAGCCAAAGTAATCCCAGGTAAGTCAGTAGAATTTTGCTGGTGGCCACCAGTCCAAAAGCTAGACAGAAACCCCTAAATCTACGTCTCCTGCAAAAAGGCTTGAGAAAGGCTGTCATTGACTCCGTCTTGCTATTATCTCGTAATCAAGGCAGGAGTTGTATACTGCTGGAATAAACGCACTCTAAAGTTGTCCAGCATCGCTCGGCTGAATGGGGCGTCTGTTGCTGGGTTTGGAAGTGAAGAGAAATGTTTGATCCAGGGGTGGTTCAGGGCCTGCTCGGCAGAAAGTCTTTCTGAGGCACAACACTACAATCCAACAAGGCCGTAGCAAAAAGCGCTCAAGCTGCCCTCCTTCTTTTATCACCTTACATTGTTGACAAGGCTTGTTTTTTGTTTCGTTCACAAATGGAGAGCATCGCATTTGTATTGACCCAATTCTTAGTATCTCTAGCCCCACGTAGACAGAACCTTAGTTCTGTGCATGTGGACTTTGTAGACTGTCGTCTGTTTGCGTTGCTTGTACAGAGGCTGCCCAATGCGTCTCGCAAAAGGAAAGCCTTCCATAAGCAACCTCAGCTTCAAGATCGTGAAGGGTGTGAACCCCACGGTGCGGGTCAAAGGCCATGAGCTTCCGCACAAGGTCTTTTGCCTCGTTGGAGACTCCCTTCCAGTCTTGTTCGTTGAAGGTGTATCTGCCCACCTTAACGCGGGCAAGGATTTCCGCGTCGTTCTCTCCGTGAAACGGTGGATAGCCGCAGAGTAAAATATACATTATGACTCCGGCTGACCACATGTCGCACTTATACGTATATTTTCCCTGCAACACCTGAGGCGCCACGTAGAAGGGTGTTCCCGCTCTGGTAGACATATAGGCGTTGTTGCTGAACCGCGTTGCAAGCCCGAAATCTGGAAACAAGAATAGAACAAACAATACTATTGACACTATTCCTGTCAATTGAATTCGAAACAAAGACAATGAAGGATGCGCGTTTACTGGAAACAGGAAGCTTACAATCACAGCCATGTAGGTACACCCCCATATTTTGGAAGAGAAGTTGATGTGGTGCCAATAGGCTTTCAAAGCACATAGTCCAGGTACTTTTTTTCTACTTGCAGAAACAGTGTGCGAACTTAACAGGGCTTCCTTGTGGCTGTTGTGCCAAGGCGCCACCTGAAAGAATGTGCGGGTATTCACTAGTCGTTTCCCATATCGTTACCAATTATTTTGAAGGGAGCATCTTTGCCCTTGTCTAGGAACATGAAGTTCTCCGGTTTGAGATCCCGGTGCACAATGCCATGCTTGTGCAAATAAAACAGCGCCGCCAGTATGCAGCGCATGAGGGAACAGGCATACGCCTCTGAGAAATACCCTTGCTCGATGATGCGATCAAATAACTCTCCGCCTCTGCAGAGCTCCATCACCAGGTAAACATTTTTATGATCTTCAAAAGTTTCAAATAACTTGCTGAACGCATAAACCCGTGACTACAAAGGCTACAGTTTTGCTTTTTCCCACGCAGTACAACCAGTTCAAAAAACCCACTTCTCGCCTGTGTCGGTCTATCTTAATACAAGCTCCATCCCCAGTTGGTTACGCTAGCGAATTAACTGCAAGAGCAAAGGACTGAGACATACAGAAAACGTCAGCTTGAGCTGGACCTCCCAAGATAGTCAGTGGTGTGTCATTTCGGGTGTGCTTGGCAGTGCCCGTCAATAATAAAAGGTGTGAAACTACACAGTGTGCCCAATCCACCTTTCGTTTTTCATGTGCTTTGGAACGTGATTTTGCGTGTGTTGGAACACCCACACTTGCAACCGCTACTACTTTTTCTTGGATTCAGTGTTGCTTGCTTATTAATGACACCCTTTACCGTCCTGCTGCCGCTTTACAGCGGCTGGTGCACAACTGGGAAAATGCACAGCTTATAAGCAAGGAATTTCCACTCTTGTAAGTTAATACTTGATAAGGAAGTTGTTGATGAGAGCTGTTTCCGAGTAAATCAAAGTACTTGTTGTCTGCATGTGGCCGGGAAATCGATGCGTACTTGTATTGCTGAATAATTTATTGCTCAACACAATATATGAGGAGTGGCATGGGTGTGACACTGACATGATATTGGGATGATCAAGAGATTTCATTATTGAGATTTCTTGCTTAAACCTCTTGACATTGCGAACCTTGCTTTTGCTGATTGTTTTCACAGCTCGCACAGTTTTTGTTGACTTGTTGACTGCTCGGCAGACACTACCGTATGTACCCTGACCAAGCTTTCTCGGTTCGACGTCATAAGAATCCGTGAGAGGTCCAGAAAAAGACAGAATAAACCCCTCACGCTTAAACTTCCACTGCCCCCCGTCAAATCCTGCTTGGGCTGTTGTGTCTTCCGCTGGCTTTGACTGGTGACGGCAGGGTCTCTCAAATACAGAATAATCGTCTTGTGACCCTGCTGTAGGGGGCGCGCTACCGCAAGTTCTGGCGGTGCGCGAAGTTGGGGTTTTTGGATGTACACCTCCACAACACGAGAGGGGTGATTCTTGTGTAACAAAGGCCTCTGGTGAACCCCCGTGACATCCTCCACCCGGGTGAGTCACATGGTGACCTGGGCTGGCAGAATCCGGTTTACGCTGCTCCCTTCTTTCTGGAGAGTGATCAGAAGGGGCCCCACGAGGGCAGAGGCAAGTGGATATGCCGTGCATATCTGGCTAATTTACAGCAACTGCGATCGGTACAACTAAGCCAGATAAACATCCGGGTCTATCAGAGTACACTCCAAACAAAGCTAACTTAGCACTGTAGATAAGGCAGTTTAGACGGAATTTAAAAACCCTTAGTTGGCCTCATAGACCAAACTGAAGACCCTGCTCATGAATCCTTGGTGTGAGCAAATGCGATTGGTTTCTCCTAGCCTAAAAATTTGACCAAAAAAATTATGTTTTCGAAAAAGGCTGTTTAGGTTCGAAACTGCTAAAGGATTGCAACTGTTTGGGAGAGTGGCGCACCTCTCAAACCAAGCACCGCCCTCCCCGAAAGGTGTAGAATGTCTTCTTCAAAAGTAAAAACTACCTCAAGAGCACTTGCTCGCTTTTCTAAAAAAGAAATATGATGTTAAGTTGCCGTTTTCACGGATTTTGTAGGTGGTGAGGTCCTAGGCGAGCCCCATGCAGAGCCTCATGGCCTTTACCTGCATGAGTGATCACTTGAAACAATCACAATGCTCAAAACAAATATTTAACTCCTTCACACTTGCAAAAACATACGTTTTTGTGGCATTGCCATTTCGGTACTTCGCAGAATGATGGGGAATCCAACCAAGGAACTCAAGGAGGTTTTTAGGATGAAAGTTGTCAGACACCTGTGAGTGGATGGCTGCATGGACTATGTTAACCAGGCAAAATTAATAGGAAAATTAATCTTTAAAAATTCCATCTATTGATTAACTTTGCGTTTAGTCCTGGTTGGGATGCTGCAGCTTGTGAAGCTGCAGAGTGTGGTAAGTGACCCTGGGTGTATGTGTGTGTTTTCAATATAGCAGTGCTTGTCTGTCAAGCATTATTCTAAATGGATGACAAAATTATGTTTCCAAAGTGATATTTTAGTTGGAGGTATACGCCTGCCTTTGTAACAGCAGTAGCCCCCCTCTTCTGATCGTGTGCTACTAGTGCAGGATACAGCACCTTTACCGCACTCCCTCGCAGCGTGGCGGTTCCGAGGCTGGCATGGCCTCACCAAGGCAGGCCCTGATGAGGACACTTCTATGTGCCACAGTATCTTAAATTGGCACAATCGACGGTCTTATGCCTCTGTTTAGAAGATATCAGTACTAACACGAAAAATATTTAAGAATAGTCAGTGCTGAAAGGCTGAAAGGATGTCCTTTCTTCCATGCATGTCTCTCTGAGGCCAAAGCGGCTTTAGTAGAGCCAAGCGGCGAGGCGCGTGTAGAAAGGCTCCAGGCAGCTTTCACCATAGACACGTACACATCCCCACAGACAATCCCAGTACACCCATCTGACTTCGCTTCTTCTTGGAAATCTCTCTTCTTCAAAATCCGACAACTTCTCAAACTTGCACATTCATGTCGGTATGGTAAACGTCCACCTTATAGATTTCCTGGCTGCCTCAGGTTTGAAGGTCATAAGGCACCTCTCGCCCGTCTCGGTCCCTGCCAATAAACTCGAAAGGCACAACTCTAATCTCAAAGCTACTCTTAATCTATCAAATCAAAGATATCTAACTGCACAAATCTCAGGCAAAGGCACCTGCTAATAGTCTTAGGTGCTCCCACCTGTACAACAAAGCAGGTTAACCTGGCCGCTCCACCGACACAAGTCGGCAAGCGAAATATGCCCCAAAGTACTTTAAACTCAAAATAAATACGTCTCATTGGATGTGGGAGATAAAGCCCACACGGAAGAGCCTTTACGAAATTCCCCCTACCTTAAGCTCTGCCTTGCGTGCAACGAAGCACTCGTGCACGCATTCACGCGCAGGGATCTAAGAGACCCCACAAGGCCCCCTAGAGTCTCTAGAAGCCTAAGGTATAATAGGCCTTTTTATTATGAAGGCGTTTGGCAAGATTAGACCATTTCTGGGCCTTTACCATATTTATTTAAGCACATTGATGTCTTTATATTATAGTTATATTAACTTTATTAGTGAAAGGCCTAAAGAGCCTTGGGTGCCCCTTTAGACAAGTGCTCAGCCCAAGTGCTAAATGGCATCTCGCCTGTTAGGTCATCACAGAAATATCTAATTTAGTTATTAAATGCTCAGCATTCATACATGTTGAGAATCCCATTCCTGACTTGGGACTCCATAGTTAACCGTAGTTCAGCTGATGTGAGGCCTACCCAACTTAGACATTAAGGCATAGGCATATACAATGGCATATATAATATTGAAGCCTTAATGTAATAGTGTTCTTGGATTATCGAATGATTTATTTGAGCTTGTTGTCGATCTTGGGCCTGTAGAAAACGTGGAATACGATTCTGCTTTACTACAACCTCGGCCTACGGGGCAAGATTGGATTGCACCTGCTTGAGAGGAAGGAATGTAGCCTAGGGTCTGGCTATATTATATCATTTATAATGTTAGTAGTAATAATTATTAATACAATTGAAGAGCGATTTGGAGGAGTACGTGGGAGTGAGATTTAGGCACGCACTTGTGCCGCCGCAGCCTCAGGACAGTAACAGAAACGCAACAAGATCTCTACAGTTCTGGGGTGCAACTCCCTTACTCTGGCAATCCGCGGCTAACTACGGCTAGATTGTGCTGCTCTAAATAATTGTGCTGAATCTGTGTGCATAATGTGCAGATGCTATTTTTCAAGGCGTTAGCCGTAAATCACTAATATCAAGTTTAGCACGTTACAATAGATTATATACAGCAATCATACCACCCAACAGATTCGTGTAATAGAAAATACAATTAAGTTTTTTGGTTTGTGCAGAGATAAGGTTATAAGGAGCAATATAAGAGATATCGTAGAAATTATCTGCACTCCAGCTTCTAGGGCTGTGCATCGCATGCATGGGGAGATGAAGTCAATTTCAGTCCCCGGGCATCATACAAATTTACATTTTAGTTCCTGGTGACGTTTTAATGCACTAGAGACAGAAGAGTACTATATGAATAGAAACGATGTATATTTTAGTCTTGTTTCGTGTCGTTGCACCAAAGCTGCCGAAGAAGCTCGCAAGTGCCCTTTCGGAAGTTCACATTTAAACCATATCTATGGCGTAACAGAGAACATATAATGTGGCATTATATCTATATATGCACTTATTGAACGCCTGTTCCGCAGCACACACACTGTGTCCTATGCTGTCGGGCTTCTAGTCGACCCACTCGTTCATTTGTATAGTGTCCTTTCCTCAATATTCCAAATACCCACACCGCTTTTCGTATCAAGATTCTTTGTCACGCCTCACATTTACGGACCCTACTTGTCCCCGACTCCTGCGCTTTCCGCACTTCAGCATTCAACCGCTTGTGAGTGAGGTCTGTGTTGCCGCTTGTCCCCCACTGCGTGTTTCAGCCAAAACGGTTGGTCACGTGTTTTTTTCGTAAGATAAAGTCGAACATTTCTTTTCTGATACCATCCTTTTGATCGGATGACTCGGACAGACAGTTTTACCGCGAGATATTCAAGCTAATAATAACGAATTTTTTGTGTTAGCCCTCTACAGTAGGGGCCA
This sequence comes from Eimeria nieschulzi, assembly GCA_000826945.1. Taxonomy (NCBI): domain Eukaryota; phylum Apicomplexa; class Conoidasida; order Eucoccidiorida; family Eimeriidae; genus Eimeria; species Eimeria nieschulzi. Next base: position 6,377 of record JRZD01020183.1, read on the forward strand.
GTCAGCAGGGATCATTCTGCCCACCCCAGGTAGTTGGCACGTGCAGCTTCGGGAAAACGCCACAGGCGGAGCGCGCAAGGCCCCAAACAAGTGACAGTGCCATCGACAATTGAGGGGCCTCTCGCCTTCAACCATTCAGACAGTAGACCAGCTGCATAGGGAAAAGTTTGTGTTGTTTGCTTAGTTGTATCTAGGGGATCGTACGATTTTAAGAGACACGAACGGCGCTTACTATGACAGATACCCCTTTAAATCGGGGGGCTTCAGGGGCTCGCCGTGCACCAAAGCGGCAACGGAGAAGGTCAGAGGGCCTCTCGCCTAGGGATGCCCTGACGCTCCCACAACAGCTGCAGGCTGCAGATTTCCAGCCGGGAAGGGGGGAAGTGTTTCCGGGTGTTCGGACGAGAGTTTTTGTTGCAGAGCAACAACAACAGCAGCAACAACTGCAACTGCAGCAAGAGCAGCTTCGACAGCAACAGCCACGGCGGAATCAAGGGTGTGCTGCTCGTCGATTGCGGCAGGTCCAGCGGCTGCAGCCCTCGGAGGACACGACGGAAGGGTCCTACGAAAGATCAGAGAGTACAAGAGCCCATATAGAAACTCCTCGAGGACCCGTGAGGGGTGAGGAGATAAACCCCCAAACTGCCAGGCCGCCAAGAGAGAGCGGTAGGTCATCAAGGGCTCCAGTAAGGCAGCGACGGCGGCGGGGGCGTGGTCGAGGCTCCCTTGGGAGCGCAGGTGTTTCGGACAACCCAGCAAGATCTTCAGGACCCCTTCGTACTTCCAGCGCTCTTGTGGCTTACCAAGGGCAAATCGGAGACAGCTCTTCTTCTCGCCCTCATGCGGGCTTTCAGGCGCCTAGTTACGATTTTTCTTGGGCTCTAGAAGAAGAGACTGGGAGAGAGCTACTGCAACTTCTCAGTAGAGCCCGCTGTGCTCTGCTAGAGCCCCTTTTGGCTGTCCCCTCTGGGCTGCAGCAAGCTGTAGCTGAACAGCCAGCTGTCGAGCCTTCTAGTGGCCCTTGCGCAATGCGAGCAGCTGGACCCTTCGGGTCCACCGAGGAACCAATTGTTTGCCTCCGTGATCCCCGGGGAACTCTTTCATTCCTTAGGGTTTTTAGTGGTGCTGCCTCTCTCTCGCAGCAGCATGTTGCTGCTCTGTCGCAGGAAGCAGCAGGTGGGTGTCCTACGAGATCTCCAAACAAAAGACTTTGAGTAGGGGCCAGTTTAGTAGTTTTCAGCATACAACCCAGCCTATGTGCGCCGAGGGGCTTCACTGTACACTTCCGAGTTGCCGCTACTGATGCTACAGATTACTGCTGAACTGTTTGTTTCAGGGCTGCATGCACTGCTGCAGTCTCCCGCAGCAGCGCGTCGTCACTTTTTGTTTTTCTGTTGTCTCCTCATCCGTTGCGCTGTTGCCGTGCGGCTCCGATACGCCCTCCACCTGCTTGCTACACCAGCACTAGCTGAGGGGGACCACCTAGAAGGGAACTTTCTAGTTCGCTGTGTGAAGGCCTGGAAGACGTACACTCTCTTGCTGCTGCTGCTCAAGTGTCTCTACGCCAGAGGGTCCGATGCCCTCTTCCACCAACAGCCAGCCCTACTGGGTGCTCCTGGAGCCCTCCAGGGGAGCCCAGTGAAGACCCCTAAGGATGCAGTGCTGGCAGCAGAAGCAGTAGGGCTACAAAGCGCTGAAGCACGTGCTGCTGCAGCGCAAGCAGCAGGAGCACTTTTATCTCAGGTCACCTCAATTGACGAGGCAGCTGTTGTCGTCTTTGGAAGATTCGTCAGCCAAATTCTATACCCTAGACAGTGGGCTGTAGAGGGCAGCGTGTAAAGATCTAAGAGGGGCCTGCATATCCCGCCGAAAGTTCCCAATGCCCTGCTGCGTACTGTTTAGACTTAGGGTATGGCTTTGGGTTGGCTGTAGTGATCAGGGTTTACGTATAACAGAAGGGCTTAGTGTGTCGTCGTTGGGTTTTAGGCTTTAGGTGAGCTGGTGGAGGCCTTACGAACTGAGGTGTGGAAACGCATTGACCAGTACAGAGAACACTGCGCTCGCGTTATCACTGCAGCACCAGCATTAGCTGCCTTTAGCCAGGCATCAGCAGACCAATCCAAAACAACAACAGCCGCAGCGCAGGAACAGCAAACACACCAAATCGCAGAAGACACGAATTTACAGCCGCAGATGCACGTGCAGCCGGAGCACCAGCAGCAGCCGCAGCAACGGCAGCAGCAGCAAAAACAACCCCAGCAGCAGCTGTTGGAGGAGATGGATTGGCAGGATAGCCACCGGGAAGAGCAGCAGCCAGAGCAGCCTCTACAGCAGCAAGAGCAGCCAATTCAAAAGCAAGAGCAGAACCTACGGCAAGAAGAGCGGCCAATCCAAGAGCAAGTGCAGCACATGCAGCAGCAAGAGCACCGCGATGCGCTCCTGGTATCTTTAATTGCAACCGAGGCACACGCAGCCGCCTCTTGCTACCGCAGGGGCCAGTCGCTGCAGTCGCTTCCTCCCGTGGCGATGCAGTCTCTTCCTTCTGTATCTACCACAGAAATCTCAGCAGCACACCGTGGAGTTTTCCCGAGTGTCTCAACTACTGGTGATGTAGAGGGACCTACAACGACAGCAGCTCCAGCAGCTGCAGGACAAACAGCAGCAAGACTGGCAGAAGCAGTCCCAGTAACAGCAGGAGCAGGATTAGCAGCAGCAGGGAGGCGAGAAGCAGAAGCAGGAGCAGGAGGCCCGTCGGCAGCCACAGTGCAGCTGCACTGGATTCGTGAGGCGCTGATTCTGCTTAGGAGGATTGACGATCCCCAGCATGTGCAGCTGCAGCGCAGGAAAAAAACTCCCCCAGCGTCAGTAGCACCTGTTGCTACGCCTACGCCCCAATCGGCTCGAATTGCTGCTCCCCCAGAAGAAACAGCCGACCAAGCAGCAGCAGGAATTGCAGTAGCGGGCTCTCCAGGAGCTCAAGCAAGTTCTGCCGGCCCTCCCCCACGGAGCACCCGCGTGCTATATGTGCAGTGGGTGGGGGCAGGTGGGGGCCCGTGGGGCGGCCGTTCAGATACGTGGCGTTTGCACAGAAGGTACGCATACACTCCATAGCTTGTAGATTACTCAAACAAGCAATACTATGATGGTTGCGCTATATGTCTTCCACACAGCGGCGGTAGAGCAGCAGCACCCCTAGTCACAGCTTTCGGCTTGTGCACTCTGGCTTCAGGAAGTTGCTGGAGGGCGTTGCTGAAGCACATGCAGATGTTGCTATTCAGATGGTGGAGAGAGGTGTTGGGCTAGGGGACTTTCTGCGGGCTGTGGAGGCGCTTACAGCATCAGAGCATTCCCTCATAGAGACTTGCTTTGGCGCTACTTTAGGCAAGTGCTACTAGTACAGCTTTCCCGCCACGGTTGCTGTTCCTGTGAAATGTGGGGCCTCTGTCGTCGTCCAGCCACACATCACAGCCAGCTATTACACTGAAACCGCTACTAAAAGAGCTCCAGCGCAGTAGCAGTAACAAATGGGCTTCGTTTAGCTGCGGGTGTCCCTTTGCGCCTTGCAGCCGACATTGGAATGCATGTAGCACAACAGGCTTTGCTGCGAAGACACTTTAAAAGAGTTTTGATGCTACCTCCTACGCTACCCCAATTGCTTCAAGAAAACGACTGGAGTGGCACGCATACATCCACACAAAGAAGGCTCTCCTGCTGCCGTTTCTGTCCCATGACAGATGCGTATACCCCAACAATTCGTACTGACCTTTGAAGAGGAGCTCATCCCTTCCCGTTCGTCTTCCCTTCGTGGTTTTGCCTATCTGGCGTGCTGCTACTGCTGCTGCTGCTGTGGGGGGCGCTGCAGTGCTAGTTCTGCTGTTGCACTGGGCTAAGGAATGGCCGGAGTGTCTGGACACCATCGCGCAGCAGTTGCGGCTGCATTGGGCGTCGTCCCTTAGAGAGGCAATTAGGCAAGAAGCTCCACCACTTCCGCCTTCAGTCACATACGTTTCTTTACAGGCAGCTGCTGGCCCCTGCTGGAGATGCCAGTGACTGTTTGTTTTTGGACTCAAGGCTTGCTATTGTTGATCCAGCTATCATGTCTTGCTACTGCTCCGTCCTGCTGCTTCTGAGGTCTGCAGGAGTGCTGCAAATCAATGGGATAATATATGCGAAACGTGTCGTGAAGGGCAGAGCGCCATCCGGAGGCCCTCCACTGATGGACCATCGGGACAGTCCGCAGGCACCACGGCTGTCGGCGGCCCCCGTACAGCTGCTGCAAGAGACATGCAGCACGGCACTGCTGCTGCTGGTGGCAGCGGGAGTGCTATCGGCACAACAGCAGCACCAGGGTCATCAACTGCAACAGTAGCAGCACCAGCAGTACCAGCCGCATTAGCAGACAACGCAGAAGCAGCCACAGAGGGAGAGGGAGAGGCAGCGGCTTGTTGTGACTTTTGCCTCCTACGTGGGGAGATGTTTGTATTTTTGCTGTTGCAACACCTAAGGCAGTCAGACAAGCACCTTGTGGTATTCTGTAACAATTCGCCTCCGCTTGTTGAGGCCCGCAATCAGGTGCATCACTTTCTCCGCATTGTAGCGGTCCATTTTCGGTTGTCGATGCTGCGGCTTTTCAATCAGCACTTGCCGTCTGCTGTCCTGCGTTGACTGAACCGAGCTGCTTCTTTACTGCGCTTGTTCACGGCGCAGCATGGTGAACGCTGGCTGGTTGCTGGAACGTATGAAAACCGCGATAGTCTGTGTGAAGTTCGCGGCTGCAGGCTTTTGACTGCGTCTTGTCTGACCCACAAATGGCAAACTTCTTGGCATGCGCTGTTGGGGCTTCCAGGAAGACCCCCACTGTAGAAGAAGCCCTTGCTGTATACATGGATCTCCAGCTCCGGCGAACTGCTGCTGCTGTGATCCAGGGCAACAGCAGCGCTACCAACGAGAGCTGGGCAGTAGGACAGCAGCAGCCCTTGCCCTGCCACCATGAAGTCGTCCAGGAGCATCAACCGCAGGGTGGTCTGGGATTTGCAACATATATCGAGTTCCCCCATCGCAGATCACTCGCCTCATGGAATGGTAGTTGCGTTGTTGTTATTGTGTCTGCTATGTTCAGGAGGGTGTGGCTCGTATTTGCTCCCGCCTCCCTTCCTCAGAGTGTCTCATCACAGCGTACGCAAAGCTGCTGGCTCCAAGGCTTTTGCCGGACTGGGTGACATGGGGCCTCCAAGGAGGCAGAGCGGCCTCGTCCAGGCGGGACTCCCAGCTCAATATTGCGGGGGGGCCCCCGCTGCACGTGCGGCTGGCGCGCGCCCGAGCTGCAACGGGGCCCCCGGCTGCTGCATATAGGAACTTTTGGGAGGGTAGCAACAGCAGCAGCACGTGGGATGGCGCTGCTACAGATGCGTTTTCTCCTGCAGCAGCGAGAGTTTGCGCCTTAGAAATGAGGGGGTGGGAGACACTACAACGCGCCTTTGAGGCCCGCTGCCCCGTTCCACCAGAGGAGCAATGGCGGATTCGACAAATTATATCAGACATTGCTGCAGCAAGAGATACCATGCTGCTTTACACTCGGAACCTGCAGCAGGCCAGTGACACCGCAACAGAACCTGGAGCGGATGCAGCTGCTCCCATAGAAACAACGAACGGCCAGCAACAGCAGCAGCAGCAGCAAGTGGAACATGAAGCGGAAGCTGCCGCTGCTACGCCTGCTGGGCTTCCATGGAACAGAATATCCCCGGAAGCAACGGCAGAAGCATCATCCAGTGAAAGTGCTGCTGCTTTTGAGGCATTGGTCCTCACAAGGACAGCCTGGGAGATGCACTTGCCAGCCACGGACTTGGGTGCTCCGGGGATCCCAAGAGCAAATACGCGTCCCCAGGCGCTGCCTCACGGGCTTAAGGAGCCTTTACGAGATATGGATGGGCTTAAAATTCCTCAACAGCTGCATGCACACCTAGAGGTCTATCCCCTTGATGCTGATACCCAGACGCAACGGTGGCTCACTGCTGCTGCTGCGCAAGCTGCTGCTACTCTCCTCATTTCGCTGCTACTGCTCGTGCAGCTGTTGCCACTACTGTGGAAGTTCCAGTTTCGGTGAAGGCGTTGCTGGTTTGAGGCGTGCAGTTTCTGCTACTGTTGTTTGTGCAGCTGGCCCCGTAGCCGATCCTCTTGTTTGCTTTTGCGGTTGCTATTGGCTTGGCCCATACGTCATTCTGGACGTGCTCTGAGGTCGGTAGTTTTTCTTGTTGTTTCTTTGCGCTTCTTTTTCTGTGTAGGCATTTAGCAGCATGTACAAGGCGCACTTTCCGGAGAGGAAGCTTGTGTGGCTGTGGCAAGCTGGCCATGCATGCATGACCGTTACTTTGCAGCAACGCAAGCAGGAGCTAGGTTGCAGCAGTGGCAGTGGCTCCGTTAACTCACAAGTCGGTTGCTTTCGTGTTTGTCTCAAGGCAGCCCTTTTGTTGCTTCTCTTTAATGAGTACGGAAGCACTCTAAGGTTAATCCTCTCAGTTTCATCTGTAGCCCAAACCACCCCATGGGGCCTGTGGTTCTCCTCCAGAAACAGCATCAGTAGCACCAGCTCCAACAGTAGGACCAGCAAGGACCCCAGTAGGCGCAGCTAACGCAGCATTACCAAAAAGGCCCAAGTTTTTTTTTTGCTGCTACAGCGTTTCGTATATCTCAGCAGAGACAGCCGCACAGCTTACGGGTTTTTCCCTTGAAGAGACCCTCGCTATCATAGAAGGACTTCAAGTGGAGCCACAAAATCTGCTGGTAGGCGCTTTGCTGTAAACGTGCCAAAACCGCAGTTTGTTAGTTCGAAGATGAGGCTGTTGAACCCCGATTCTCCCAGGCAGCCGTGCCCTGCACTCCATAGACTCCCTAAGGATTTATTCCTTAGGGTGTATTAGACTTTGGAATTCATGATTAGGGGCACATTGCTAATCGTTGGTGCTTGGGACTTTTTTGCGGCGTAGCGCAGAGCTTCAGGAGAGGGTATATCCCCATCGTTCTGTTTTAATCCCCAGCTTGACCTCAGGCGTCTCCCCTGCAGAGTCGATCCCCTCGCCGTAAGGGCAAATCATGCCGTAAACCCTGGGTAACCTAGAGGAAAAGACAAGCAGCTGATGGGTACTAATTCAGGGGTTGTGCTTTACAAAGTTTCGTGCTGGAGGTGTGCTTGTGAAGGTCGGTGAGGCGAACAGCAAAGGAAACCCACCCGTATCTCAGGGGAGGAACACCGAATCCCTAGATGCAGAAGAAAAAGCTAAACTCGATGCGACGGTCGTGAGGCTCCTTAAGCAGCACCGCCAATTAACCCACAAACAACTGCTGCAGTTGTTGCAGCAGCGGGCTGAACATTTATGCCAGCTTGGGCGGTTGGAACAGCAGCATCAGCAGCGATGGCAGCTGGAGGCTGTCAAGGCATGCGTCGAAGGTCTCATAGCAAAAGAATACATCACAAGAGATAAAGCAGACATGTAGGTGTACGGGCACATCCTCTTGCTGCTGGTGTTGGGTTTGCTGCTACCTTACTGCTAAAGACGTTGCAGGCCGTTTTGTGTGCAGAAACGTCTACTGTTACGTTCCGTGAGAAGTCTCATAGCAACGGCCTCTCCTACAGAGACAGCCCTCAATCAAAAGTGGCGGCACCTTAGAGTTTTGTTGCGTCGGCAGCCGTTTTTCTACAGGGACCACTGATCCCTTTAAGAGGGAAGGACCTGGTCGATTGCATCTGTCGGAAATATGGCAAATCATTACGAAAATGGTGGCACCATTAGCGTGCAGGCCCGACCGCTCTGTGCTACCGGACTTGCGAAAGCAAGACTGTAAGCATGTTTGGTGCTTTGGCTAGGCTGTTTTATACAGAGCTTGGGAGAAGCTAGCCGGAGATCATATAGCCAATCAGGAACAATTTATACCTCCTGAGCCCCGCAATTTCTCTTTCCTCTGAACTACTATAAAACTGCCAGGAGAGACATCACCGAAATGACAGCTGTTCTTTAACCTCACTTTCCCAACTAATTTTGTACGTAGAGACAACAAAGGGCGGGATCTACCCGTTTCTATCTATCGTACGCGCCAGCCTTTAGAAGCCCCATACTCAAAAAGCCTAGGGAATCTTTAGCGTCATTGATATACTTACACTAACATAACTCAACAAGCCGCTTCCAAAGCACAAATGACGTAACATTCAAAATCCGGCCTTATACATGAGTGGTTGTGCATCGTGGAAGTTATTGGACAGCAACTTAAAAGAAGTAGTTTTTGTCATTAGGTCACACCGCTGTCGGAGCGCTTCAGCCGAGGCCTGATCTCACGAATGCGGTCTTTGAAGTGCTGGGGAGCGCCTCCCTCGCTCCTGCAGCACGTGGCTAGCTACGGCTAGCTGGGGCTGTTTTCATCACATGGGGACGTGTGCATATAGCGTACGAACGAGCAATTACTGCCAATACAGACCCAGCGAACAAAGCTCTCTATGGAGGATATGCTGGGATTGCTACTGGATCGCACCTTCGATTGTCTCCAGACAGTCCCCAACATTTTCAAGACGTTACGCGCACCCTTGAGCCATACATGTATCTAGCTAGTCTAGAATATCAGCAGAAGTAAAGCAGCTCTAGAGGGCGTTGCCGGGTCCGACTGCGCAAATCCAGTTACAGCTTATTTGCCCACTTGCATGAAGCGGCTTTCTGTAGATGTGCAAAGCAAGTGTTAGAATACTAAGATAATAACAAGGGTAGCCGACAGAGTCCAAAATGTAAAAGATGGATTTTGCCCTCTCCAGAAAGTCATGAGGAATGGATTTGCTTCCGATGCAAGCAACAGGCAAGAAGGGGAGGGGAGCGTTGGCTCCCTCTCTTTCAAAACTTGGAGTATATGCCTACTCGGGCCGTAATCGGTCTTGGGTCACGTTGCCAGAGCAACGAAAAACCCTCAAGGGTTGGCGGAAAGAAATTAATGCCTTTGCTAGCCTAGATGAAGATCGATACCTTTAGTGGGGACGAAGCATAACGATTCCTGACAGAATCGAACTGTGTTTAGGTGGGTGGTGCAATAATGACAATGGGCTTTTACGCCATTCCTGTTTCGTCCTGAGGCTTTCGAATTCCCTCAATAAACTAGTCTGGTCCAGTCATGAAAGGTTCGCAAGTCAGGGCATTAGTGTAGCACGGTTGTGCCTGGGTGGGCGGCCTTGCCGCATTTATCGCTCAACGCTGCATGATTTTTAGGGGACTCACTGAAGAGCCCTCTAATGAAAACAATAACGCCGCCTCAAACGCTCCCCTCCCCGGTGAGGCAAGACAGATCTGCGCGTTGGGTAGGTAGGCTAGTTTCAGTGATAGTAGCCAGTACTGCACTACGGAGAAGCTCCGGCCGTGACCATGTTAGCTGTAAGTGTTTAACGTTCCCACAGCTATAACCTGGTCACACCCTTAATGAATTAACTCCATCGGCTTTCAACATATAGCCAGCAGGATGCCTCCTGGACCTCGTACACGCCTCAAGCCACGGTGATTTCGGCGTTCGAGGAAACTTCGTCAGGCAATGGCTTTATTTGTTGCAATTCCTGCGGCGTCGACAACTGTGTCGTCACTTCAGAAGGCTTTGCCTCCTCTGGAGGAGCTGGAATAACCTCGACAATCGTGCCGTCATGGTGCCTTTGAAACGGTAAATCACATACTCTCGCATCCTCTGTAGTTTGTTCTCTGCACCAAACCGCCTGTGATTATCTGTGATTTCTTCGTTTGGTATTCGAGAGTAAGGCGACTCACCGGATAAAGCGTCTGTATAGCGTCTGAGTTCCGGTTTTCGGTTCCAGAGTACATATAGTCAGGTCAGATACCATAAGGTCATTGAGACTGTGCTTCCGTCCACTAGGGAAGATCATGCTTGTCTTCGGCTTATCCACAGCATCTTTGGGCTCCTCCACTGCCTCCCCCAGCACCGGAGCACACACTTGAAAAGAGGGAAATAAAGAATCAGCGTTCACATAAGGCAGAATCCAACAGCTTGTAGCTGCTCTTTAAGAAACTGCCATGTCGTGCTGTTTAGGTTAGGCATTGCATTTCCACTGACTTGGGTATTGGGTGATATGAACCCGTCGGACTTCTCCTCCTGGACCTCTGTACTCCTTCGCACTCTCGCAGCACCATCTCAAATATCTCTCCGATACTTCAAAATCCATCGGCAAGGAAAACAGCGATTCATCGCCAGTTAACCGCCTGTGCGTGTCCTCCACCTGCCCTTGGCGATGAATTCTAATTGCATAGATGTAGTACACCTGCCGGCAAAGTAACACACCGAGAGCTACGCCGTTCACACCATAGCTGCTATCAATCTTGGGGTTAACCGATTATGCAACAAACCAAGTAAGACGGAGATTGTCGGTGCCTCTGGAGTCTGCGCTGGTACCAGGTTTACAGTACAAAATAAAGGGCTCATTCAGCACGCACCATGGAGCAGAGCCCTATGAATGCCAAGTCGATAATCATGGATGTAATAACGCCCAGAGTAATGTTATTGACGTCTCTCAAGTAGTAGTCGGCCAGCAGAAAGCTTGCACCATCCTTTTCACCTCTTATCCCCTCTATTACCAACATGAGGATTGGACTAAGGGTAGTGAAGACGCCCAACGGACTAAGGAACTGATACACTGACAGACACACAAAACCACAGCATTCCCTACTGCATTTGAAACAGGTGTGTTTAAGCACTTGTACCAATAACCGCCAACGGCTTCTAACAGGTCTCAACTTCCTGGTTAAGCAAAC
>JRZD01020185.1:242-17073 GCA_000826945.1 Eimeria nieschulzi
CAGCAGCAGCAGCAGCATTGCCGGCAGGCTTTATGAGCTCCCGGCGTTAGACAGCAAAACTCTGATTTCTGCCGCTGCAGCGGAAGAAGATGAGGGTGAAACATTGGAAGCAGCAGCAAACAGCAGCAGCAGCAGCAACAACAACAGCAAGAACAAACGTTCACCCGAAGCATTCCCCGCATTGTTGGGGGGGCCATGGACCCTGCAGGTGGGAGGACCCGCAACCGCAGCAGCAGCAGCAGCAGCAGCAACTGCACCAGCACCAGCACCAGCCTCACCACAGGAAGCGAGGCCCGTGGGTTGGCCTCCCCCTTCCACGGCTCTTGTCTCTGAGCACCTAGCCATAGGCTGCTGTCTTCCTCCTGCTGCTCCTGCTGCTGCTGGGGCAGTAGCAGCAGGAGCAGCAGGCGGCTCTGCAGTTGCAGCTGCAGCAGATGATACTGGCATGTCCTACAGGCAGCGCCGGACCCCCTACAACCCCATCCAACAGCAGCAACAGCAGCAACACCAGCAGCAACACCAGCAACAACAGCAGCAACACCAGCAGCAACAGCAGCAACAGCGGTACCTGCAGCAGCAGCCGCAGGAGACAGGAAAGGGGAGAGGAAGTTATAGAGAGAGGAACAATCGCACTTTTGGGGCTGGGCATGCATCTGGTTGGTCCTCCAAAGAAATGTTTGCCGTCAATGAGCAGCGCTTTGGGGTTTCGAGTACATACACCCTAGAGACGTACACGACGCCTCTAAAAACCAGAAAGAACAACCACGCAGTGCAGCAGCAGCTGGAACAGCAGCAGCAGCAACAGCAGCTGGAGCAGCAGCAGCAAGGCAAGGGCATGCACGGGGGTAAGGAACAGAAACACCAGCAGGCGACGCGACAGCAGCAGCAGCAGCAGCATCAGATGGGGCTGGTGAGCCATTCGCAGCGGCACCAACAGCAGCAGCAGGGCAGCAGCAACAGCAGCAGGAGCAGCAGCAACAGCGACGCTGCGGAGGACACAGCAGCAAGCGCCTTTGCTCCACCAAAATCAGCCCTGCCTCCAGTGTCTGCAAGCAGCAGCAGTACCAGCAGCGGGGGTCACCTCGCAGCAATTACTGTCTCTGGCCCAAACCAGAGGCTCCCCACTACGGACACTGCATGCGCCTTTTTTCAAATGCAGCAGCAGCAAAAACAGCAGCGGCTAGCAGCAGCAGCGGCAGCAGCAGCAGCAGCAGAGGCCGGCCTGCAACCACTTCTGAGCAGGACAGAGGAGTGCAGCACTCCCCAGCAGCAGCAGCAGCAGCAGCAGTCGCTGCGGCAAGCCTTGTTTGAGGCCGGATGTGTCAGCAGGCAGCGCATGCGAACTCTGCTGCCGCCCACAGGTGCAGCAGCAGCAGCAGATCGCACCCACGCCTTTTTACTGCAGCAGCAGCAGCAGCAGCCAGCAGCAATGGGAGCGTCGACTCCATCCTCCATAACCCCTCCGGTGTACGTGCAGCAGAAGCAGCTGGAGCAGCAGCTGCTGCGTCAGCTGCTGCCCGAGAGTCGGCCCCTAGGGTCCGTAAGCAGCAGCTTAGGGCACCAGGTGTCTGCATCCGAAGGAGACAGGAGGTGCGATTTTTCTCCTCCCCCTGCCCCTTATCTCTGTGCGGCAATCACCCCCAGCGATGTTAGCGACTGCGCTGCCATTGGGGACCGGAGAGGAGGCTCGTATTTGTCGATACCCTCCGCCCCCTCAAATGAAGAAAGCTCGCCGAGTGAATTCGAGGAAATTCCAAGGGGGAGTCCCATGCCAATCATCATCGAACTGCAACACTGGAATGCTGCAACTGCTGCTGCTGCTGCTGCAACTGCTGCTGCGGCGCCTGCTGCTGCTGCGGCGCCTGCTGCTGCTGCGGCGCCTGCTGCTGCTGCAGCGCCTGCTGCTGCTGCGGCAGCAGCAGCTGCAGCAGCAAATCAAACAAGGAGGAAAGGCAGGGCAAAGCAACCCGCCAGTCCGAAGAATTTTCTGGTGCGCAGCAGCTCAGCAGGCCATCGGCGGCATCTCGTGTGATGACAAGAAACTAAAAAAACATTTCCTGTTCCTCCTTTTGGGGTTTTTTAGAAACGCCATGGGGGGAAATCTTGCATTTTCATCTCTTCTTTTTGGCGTCTGATGGGTCCACTAAGGTTTGTTTGTTTCTGCTCTCCTCTACCCGAGCAGTGGCCTGCATGCGTCTTCGCTGTCTCTGCTGGGGCTCGCGTGAGAGGGAGAGAAAAGGCGTTTCTGGAAGTCTTGGCAGCCAAAGAGGATTCAAGCACATTTTTCATGGTGATGGCAACGAATTCTCAGAGAGTAGAAAGAAGCTTCTTATGAGAGACTGTCTTTCTCATCCGTGGCAAAGCCGAAGAATGCCATGCGCTGTTTTATAGGGGATTTTAAGGATACTTTGTGCGCATGCAAACTCCATGAATTTTCGTTTGCTTTCCTCTGGCTTTTTGCTTCTAAGGGTTGTGGAGGGAGCTCCAGGGGGCCCGTCCCTCCCTTCTGAGAAGCCAGCGGCAATTTCTCATCGCAACACAAGAGGGTCGGCCTCTGGGGCGCATACAAATGCTCGCTGCACTTCTTGCCCAAGGAGCGCAACGGGTCTACAGCTTCCGATAAAATGCAAATTTCCACTTAGGGGTGGAGAGCTTTAGCAGCCTTTTTGGTTGCATCCGACACTCCGATCATGGCGCGTGCATAACTCATACATTCGAAATTCGTGCTTGCCACTTCTTTCCCAGATTACTTTTCATTTAACTTGACAAGATAACGAGGTGCAAACAAATACAGAGGGAGAGATAAGAGCCTCCTCAGGTACAGAAAGCTCGCTGAACAGGTCTTTAGGTAGAGCTGGGCAGCTTAGAATCCCCAACAAGAAAAATCCACAGAGACGCAAATAGAAACCAGCGAACGTCTTGACATATTAACAAGCATAAAATTGTATTCGTCGTAACGAGCTGAGATTCCACGGGGATCAGCAAGAAACGCGTGGTTCTATTCTTTAAAAGCAGTTTCTGCATTAATTCGAAGTTGTATTATATAGGCGTGGATTTTATGCCTGCATGTGCGACTTTTATTGGAATCGAAACTTAAAAGTCACAAGAACCGAAATAAACATTTGATCGTCTTATCTTTGCGAATAAAAACTCAGAAAAATACTAGGAGAAATGCCGCATCGACCTTCATAAGCAGCGAAGCTTTTCATCAAATGATGATCGTTTTAAGGATGAAGACGCTCTATTTTTGGCACATTTTTACCCCGCTTCCTGCTTAGTGGGATGGCATATGAGGCTTTCCATCGCGACCGAAACGCTGAGGATCATTTTATCACATACGAATCATCACATGTAGGCAGCCTTTCAAGGTGCTGTGGGCATAAGCGATGTGGAATTTTCAGTGGGGAATAAAGCAGAAAAATCGTTCAAGATTCTATAGAGATGGATGCCCACAAACTCCCTCATGGAAAGCGAGGAAAGCTTTGCTTTCTATTGGCATTTTTACAAGGAAATTGGCCTACACATTCTCCGCAACTCACGCCACTCAACCACAAAGTTTCGTAAGGTGCAAAATGCACCTGCAGGAGGTTAATCGAGTTAGATGTTTTTTTTCGTACCAACAATCGACAGAGAATAAATTGTTTCTTTTCACATTTCGCAGATTCTCCCCTCTGCACTTAGAAGCTTTGCTGAGACCAGACGATGCAGCGATTTGCACCGTTTGCAGTTCCACTTCAACTCCTCCAATGAATCTTCTTCATTTCTGTAAAACAGCCGAAATAATCGAAACGTCTAACGCCGTAGAAATGTACTTCGACTGCATGCGCGGTTCAGCGTATTAGCCTGAAGTGTTAGGGACACTGTGCCACCCGCATCGTTCTTAACCAGTAAACCTATAAGGGTTGTTTGGTTGTATTTTGAGACTCTTTGTTGCTATGTGGCTGCCGTTGATGAAAGCGGTTCAATTGGATACGTTGGGGGTGTGCAGCCGACATTTGTTGAGGGTTAATAAGGGAGTCGGTAGAGCAAGGCAATAGGATACAACGGCGATGGAATTTGTGTGGGCAGCACTATTGCCACATACGAAGACAGTGCGTTACTCGACATGTTTGTAGATATGCGTGCTGCACAGACTGAAGACATAGAATAGGGATGTGAGTAAGAAATGGAGAGTTTCGTAAATCGACGTTTTAGTAAAATAATCATCACAGAGGCGGAGAGGCGCCTCATTTTCTGCTTTGCGTGCATCTCCCTACGTTGGCAAGCGTATGGCTGTATGGCTGACGCCTGGTTTTTGTTGCCCGTCGCTTCTCAAGTCCTGCAAATACCCTCTGTGTGTCTCAATGCAGTAGGTGATTTCTGTTAGGCCTCTCGCTTATGTTGCGAAGGAAGCAGACTTTAGCTTGCTGCTTTTCCCGCACCGAATTTCAGCTTTATCTCAAGGGTCGACTGAAGCGCTGCATAAGCCGTGGAGTTCCATTCCAATGGGATTTGTGCCGCCTTGTCAGCGGAGCGCAGAGGCAATTAAAACAAGCGAAAACGTCCACAGAGCCTCTGCATGGCCTCGAAACGCATGCAGTAGAATTGCTCAGGCTCTGTTTTCGAATTATTTAATGTTTTAGGAAGGGTAATTAATCACCGTGATGTGTCCCAATCTTTTTTCAGAAGTCTTTTTTAAGGCCGCTGCCTGGCTCAGCAATGGCGGCACGGAACTACGCGCTTTAACAAACTGTGCATTCCAGTTGACGATTCCTGATAGTTTCTGTCTGTCTCCTTGTCTGTCTCTTTTTGTCTCTGACTGTTTGCTTGTCTGTCTGTGTGTGTCTCCTCTGTGTCTGGCTGCCTCGTGTGTGGCGGTAGGCCTCAGTCGAAGATGTTCTTTCAACTCACCCGATAAGAAGCAGATTGTTTTAGCAACTGACGATTCCTAATTTAGGGATTCGTCTGAGCCTTTGGTCTTTAAGCAGGCCGAACTACGAGAGTTAAATTGTCTGTTTCTTGTCTGAGGACAAGAGAACCCGTGGGCCTAAGAGGAGAATAAGGAAGAAAGAAGGAGCCCGTAGCTTTCCATCAAGAACAGCCAGCCAGCCAGCTGGCTAGCTAGCTGTCCCTCATAGATGCTTTCATGAGATGCTGGTGGGTATTTTCTGGGGCAAAAGTAAAGGGAAAGTCTCAAGCACCTGAGCACAGGCCTATTTTTTATTAAAAATGTTTATTTTGTTTATAATGGAAAAAGCAGTGAAAAAGGGAAGGAAAAGAACACGCAGAAATCAAGGCTTGCACGATGGTGGGGTGGTTGTTATTGGGTGTCTTTGACTCTGGGGTTCTCAGGCCGACTGTCTCGGCCACAAAGAATCTTTTTTATTTATTTTATTTTATTTATTTAAACTAAATTTGTTTTAGTCTTTTTCCCTTTCCTTCCCCTCCATTCCACTGCCCCACAGTCTGCCCTAAGTTGTTTCTGCTGTCTTTCGGTCTGCCCAAGAGGTCCTTGGGAACTTCTGTTTTTTAGACGTTTTATTTAAAGTGAAATTGCAGAAAGGAAGGGCAGGGAGGGGTCGGTGGGGTTGTTGTTCCTTCAACGATGAAGGTCATGCCAAATACCAATCTAGAGGCAGAGCTGCTGCAGGCCTTGCGGCTGCCCTCCTTCTTCCGCGAGGCCTTGCGCGCCCCTCCAGGCCAGCAGCAGCAGCAGCAGCAGCAGTTAGTCGACGCCTGTGAAGAGTGGGTGCAGCGTTCTGTTGCACTGGCTTGGGTGACCTGTGCTGCTAGGCTCAGGAAGCAGCACGAGCAGCAGCTGCAGCAGCTGCAGAAGCAGCTCCAGCAGCAGCTCCAGCAGCAGGAAAATCTGTTGCAGGACGAGCGCCATCAGCTAGCGCTGCAGCAGCAGCAGGTGCAGGTGCTGCAGCAGCAGCTGCTGGTAAGAAAGAAAATACACGAGACGCAATTAAACGAGCGAGACCTGCTATGGCAGCGCCGGCTCAAAGACGCGCTGAAGCAACAGCAAGAGAAGTCTGCTGCTGCTGCTGCTGAGGCTAATGAGGGAAGCAGCAGCGACTGCTGTGGCAGCAGCAGCAGCAGCAACAGCGAGATCTGCAGCGGCGCTGCTGGCCGCAGGCCTCCTCCAGAGCGGAGCCTTCCACAGCCCAAGAGGCAGCAGGGGCAGCAGCAGCAGCAGCAGCAAGCACCCCCTTCCTCTGAGAGCCACAGCAGCAACAGGAGCGCTGTGGAGCGGGCTAAGGCTGCCCTGCAAGGCATTTCTTACATTCGCCTCCGTAAAGCTGTAGCCCGTCTACGTATGCAGAAACAGCAGAAGCAGCAGCAGCAAGGGAAGCGGCGAGCAGCAGTAGGGGGAGGGCCGAGCAGCAAGCCTCAGCTGATAAGAGAAATAGTCGAAAATATGAATCCGTCTCTTTTGCCTCTCCTCTCCAAAGCGCATAGCCAGGAAGAGGTACTCCGACTTGTTCGAAATTCAGGTTCATGTACATCCTAATTATCCAGAGACAGCAGGAGCGCCTGCAGCAACAGAACTTTTCTATTCGCCAATTGCAGCAACAGCAGCGGCACCAGCATGATTTTCCTTTAAAACAGGAGACAGAAGAGAAGCAGGCTTAGGAAGGGGAGAGGGGTTGTGTTGTCGTTGTTGCTTATTCTCTTATCCGCCTTTAAACCCTACTGAGTGTTTGGTGCAAATGTAAATATCTGGCCAGATGCTAACAGAAACAAAAGCCCAAAAACCTACGAGCACGCTTGCCTGTGCAACGTTTGGGTGTTTTTGTTTGTGTGGAGCCTCGGCAAAACGCGAAGAGATTTCTGTCTTTTTGCGTAGAATGAGAGAAAAGAATCTCCCTCTAAAAATAGCCAAATGTGGGGAAAGAAACTCTGGATGGCTATCTGTCAACGTGTAGCTATAATGCATGGCTAGCTGTCTTGGCCAGCTGTCAATGGGCAGTTATTGTGCACAGCTAGCTGTGGATGAGTAGCTCTGCATGGCTAGCTGTCTGTGTGTAGTTATCATGTACGGCTAGCTGTCTGTGTGCTTTGGGGGGACGGGCTTGCACAATTAATCTGGCTGCTGCCCACAGGGGCGGCCTGATGCGCTGCTTTGCCCTCGCCGCTCCACTGGCGCCGAAAGAAAGCCAAACAGAAGAGAGACGGAAACAGATAGAAACAGAGACACAGAGAGACAGAGAACAGGCCGTATACAGAAAGGGAGACAGACAGAGAGAGACATATAGACAGAGACAGTGAGGGTGCGACAACCCCAAAGAGACGGAGAGGTTGGCAGAAGGAAGAAGGGAGGCCATGGGCTGGTGACGTCGCTCTCTATGCATAGAGGCCTGAAATGACAGAAAGAAAAAGAAAGAGAAAGGAAAAGAAAGGAAAAGAGACTCGACTTTCTAAGCCGCGAGGCGAATGTTGGGAGATGGAAAATCCAGATACATTCTGGGTGTATATACACTCTGTTTTCTCGCACTGCTGTCTGAAGAAAAAGTGCAGCAGCAGCAGCAGCAGCACTCAGAGGCGCAACCAGTCCCCCTGAGGATTATTCAAATGGAGGGGAGGCAGCCAGCCGTCTGCAAGCCTCCACCGCGGCCGCTTGCCTTCTTCCTGGCAGAAGCCTTGCCCCCCCCTGCAGCGCCACGCGGCGGCAGGATTCAGAAGCCTGCAGAGACACCCCAAACAACAACCAGCAACAAACGCAGGCTCTGTAGCCTCTTTTCAGGCCAAGGGGAACGCGCTATTTTCCTAACACCCTCAAAAACGCAGAAATGCCCTCAGGCGTAATCAACAAGCCCCTGCTGCTGCAGCTGCATTTGCTGCTGCTGCACTTGCTGCTGCAGCCTCACCTGCACCAAAGAATGGCAGCGATTTGGGAGCCAAGATAAGGAGCAAAGGAGAAAAGGAGGAAGAAGTTCAGCCAGGCACCCGCGTCTCGCCAGAAGGGTGCAGCAGCAGCAGGAGCAGCAGCAGAAGCAGTAGAAGCATCGGGAGAAACGAATTCGTCGGCCCTCGACAGCCAAGCTGCTGTGTAAGCCACCGCAGGGTTGAGGCCTGCTGGGGGCGGGGGGTGCAGCGCAGCAAACAGCAGCAGCAGCAGCAGCATCACACCCGCTCGGTAGAGCAGCAAGGCGCTGCACTTCCTCCTCAGTGCAGCACCCCCACCAGCAGCAGGAGTAGCAGCAGCAACAGGAAGAGCTTCTTTTCGTGCTGCTGCTACTGCTGCTGCTGGGGGGCCAGCCTTGAGAGGCTGCGCCTCCCGCGCGTCCTCGGCGGCAAGGCATTGAAGAACAAAACAAAGCTGGAAATATGCCAGACACTGCAGACAAATAAAAAGACAAGAGAAACGAAAAGAAAGGCATAACACTCATGCCAAATACACAAAACAAAGAGACAGAGAAAAAACATGATTCTGAAGACAAATATAAACATACAAGAGACAAAGAAAAGAGGCATGATACTGCAGACAAATACAAAAGACAAACGGAGACACAGAAAAGAGACAAGAGTGTTTCTGCGTCTCACCACAAAGACAGCCAGTGTAGTCTCTGCTGCAGCAAGCTGCAGCACGGATCTCTCCTTGGGCGTGGCGAAGGCGGCAGAAATTCTGCCCTTTCCTCCGCAAGAGGCCCAGACGATTCCTGCTGCTGCTGCTGCTGCTGAGTACTGCAGCAGCACCAAAAGATTGGTGAAGGCCAGGGAACGGCTCTGCGGGGAGGCGAGCCAACTGGCGTAGAGGAAAGCCGGATTAAAGTAAAAACCTGCAGCGAAGACACACGGAGGAGACAGCCGCAAAGGGCAGAGAGACACGCTAGCAAGCCACGCTGCAGTCCATACAGCCAGAGACCCCACAAGGACAGAGAAAGAGAAAAGAGAGAGAGAGGCACAGAGACACACCACGAGACAAAGAGAATGGCAATGAAAATGGAGAATAAATAAAAAGACAAGAAACCAAACAGAAGATACATGGGGCCAGAAACGGCAAGCAGACAGACAGAGAGAGAGAGACAAGAGAGACAAGCCTGGGAGCCAAGCAGACAGGAGGCAGTGGCTGACCCGTAGTTGCAGCAACGACGTAAAACAGGAGCGGCAGTCTTCCCTTAAGAAGGAGAAGATTCAAAAAAATTGAAATTTCCTCGCCTTGCAGACTTGGCGAGTTGGAGAGAGCAGAGGCAAACAGAACAAGGGTGAGGCTGAAGGTGCCGAGCCATTCCCCCCAACAGACGCGCCGCTGGCTGCGCCGCCAATTCCACCCTAAAGGCCCCCAAAGAGGAGCACTGAGAGGGCCCCTCTCCGCGCCTGTCTCTCCTGCTGCTGCGCCTGCTGAGGAGGTAAAAGACTGGCTAGATAGCATCGCATCCGTGACGCTTCCGTAGCAGCTGCAGCCGCGGCTGCTGCTGCTGTGGCTGCAGAGCCCCCTCAGCACCTTCTCCTCTATTTTTAGGGCTACACGCACCAGCTGGGCCCCCAACTTTGCTGCCTCAGCCAAACCCCGCAGGGTCTTCCCCTGGTGTCTCGCTTGGGGTGCTTCTGCTGCTCTTGGTGACAGGCCCTTCTGCCCGAAACAGGGAGCGTCCTGCTGAGGTCTACGTACAGCTGGGAAGGAAAGGGAAAGCAACGCAGAGCAAGGAGGGGAGACCGGATCATTCTGAGCGGCGCTCTCTCCGCCATAGCTGGCTGCATACAGCAAGGCAATGTCTTCCTCTAAGGAATCAACGCCTAGCGACTCCAGCAGGCCCCCCCCGTGCGAAAGGGAGGAGGAAACAGCAACGGCATTTGAAACGGATGGAAAAAAGTGGCAGTCGCGGCGCAGCTCAGAGTCAGGGAGCGAGATAACACCACTAGGCGGCAGACCATCAGCCTCAAAGGGGCCCCCAAGGAAAAGGCCCCTAGCGGGAGCAGCCTCTTCCGGTAAAACCTCAAATGGCTCATCAACGCAAACTCCAAAAGGGACAGTGAAATCGCATGCGTCGTCTTGGCCGCTTGTGGAAAAGGTCCAGCTGTCATCACCTTCTCCAGCCTCTTCTTTTTGCGTTCTGTTGCAGGGGGAATTTGCAGAGAAATCTGGGGAGCTGCAGCCCGACGTTTCCTCTGAAGTTCGAAAAATGAGGAAATCCGACTGCGAACAGGAAGTTGTGGGACGAGGCCAGTCGACTGTACTTACTGTGCGCTGTAGCTCCTCTCCCGAGCTGTGCTCTGCCCCGCCGGCATCGCACTCCAAGCAGAAAGCCGGAGAGTGTGCGTCTATATCTGACTGCGAACAGGAGGGAGAGGGTGCTGAACTGTCACGCAAGTGAAGGGGCAGGCAGAAGGGAAGGGTGTGAGGGGTCTTGAGGGGGTTGGCAGAAGCTGGAAGGTTCTTGTAAACTTGCTCAGTAAGAAAAGGAACCGAAGAATCGCGTCGACTTCTAAGCAAATCCATCTTTACTGAAAAAAAAGTAAGGCGGTAGTTGCTAGCAATACGGAGATAGTGTATGTCTCGGTCTTGCTCCCCAAACAGCACAAAACGGGGAAAAGCACAAAGGCCATCGACCTATTCTACTTCTCTTCCATTAAACCCAGTCAAAACGTTTAATGATTATATATTGAAAACCAGTTTCTGTAGCTCGAGTGCAGCCGAGGGCTGTGGGCCGATAAGGAGACTGTAGGCGGCCATAAGGTGTGTGAACAAGCATTAGGTCTTGGCCGAGAGAGAGTAGAAATAATATAAATTTTCCCCTGCTTTCAAAGTATTTTAGTATAAAATGTATTATGGATGGACACTCTAATCTATTTTACTCCAATGCCACTCCCATACATAAGAAAAACGACCTGTGAGGGTCATGTGGGCATGCATTCCAATTCAAGTTTAAGCCCCGCTGGCGAACTCCTCTATGGATATCTATACACTCGATCCAGGAATTACAAATGAAGAATTAGGGGAAATGTGTTTTATTTTTTATTGTTTAGGTCTGGTGGTATATTTCACGCAAACCCGGTAGCGTGGGTATATTGAACCTCTGTGGTCTCATTTCCTCACTCGTTTTCCCACCGTCGACCAAATATCCACACTTTCCATTCATTCATTCTTGTCTTTTCTTTATTTTTAACAATAGCAAAGACAGCGACGAAGCGCCTGCATAGCCCGCACACCAGGGGGGCACCTGCACATAAGTGTGAGTTTGCACAAGGCTCAACAGCTTATTAGGTTGTAGCGTTTATTGATTTGAAAGCAATAAGAAGGTTATTTAATTTGGACAGAGAATGGCCAGCGAGATCGACGTGACTGAGGAGGCTCAGAAGCGGCTGTGCAGATTTAGCTACCTCTCGCACTGCATAAGCAACATGGAAGAGCGGCTGGCGATTCTCAAAAAAAAAGTCTCCTCAATTACGGATGCATCGGAAGAGGTCGAGGTCGCTTTCACCGATGACGATCTCTGGATCAAAGTGGGTGCGTTTTGGACCATCTGAAACCCCATTTCAGCGTTCACAGGAGTTTGTGCAGGTTCTTGTAACAATTATGGTTATGCCATTTTCACACTGTTGTTTTGGGGCTGTCTCTAGAGATTGAAGGTGCCTTCTTATTCTTTCCATACTTTTCTGTCTAATGACATCAGCGGAACCCGCACGGTTTCAGGCAGAAATCAGATCATAATTATGAAATAGTCTTTTTGCGGATCTCTCCCAACAGGGGGGGGCCGCTGGATTAAAAGGCTGGACTTATGATGCTATATAATATATTGCATGTCGCCTCAAAGATGCATTCCATGAATTGTGCTTTCTCTGTCTTGTCCTGCCTCTATTCGTTATGTTTTCTTTCTTCTTTGTCTCACGCTCTCTACATCAGCATTAGCTTCCCACCGCGTGTTCTCTTTTCCGGTTTCTCTACCTCAGGCGAGTGTTTCTTCCAACAAGATTCTGATTCTGTTCAAGAGCAGTTGACGGCAGTTCAGGACGAGGCGCGCACAGAGCTGCGGAAATTGGACAGCGATCTCTCGGCCTATCGATCGGAAATGCAAGAATTAAAAGTGAAACTTTACGCAGAGTTTGGAAACCGAGTCAATCTAGACAAATAATAAATAAATAACAAGCATACTGCTTGCCTACTGATGGTGCAATACGGTTTTGCGCAAAAGAGGGTGTGGCATGCCAGCCTATTACAGACGTACACCTTTCAAGTTTCTTTCTTGGATCGTCTGGTCTATTCGAAATAACCCTAGGAATGCCAATTATAAACAGGCTATTTCGAAAATGCGCTTATCGATTAATGAATAGGAAACGTAGGGTGAAAGAATCAGTTAACCCTTTTAAACATTTCAATCTGTGAGCAACCGAACAGTATTGAAATTGCTCTAAATATATCCGCGTCACTAACACTATATTCCAATCATTAAAAATATGGTATTAGTATTATTTCAAGATTTGTTTTCTTCCGATGCCAGGAGATAAGCTGGATAGGCCATTGTGGCCCCCGGTGCAGTGTATCGAGGTTATCTCCCAAATGGCAGCTTTCATTCACAGTGTACAAGCAGCTCAAAACCCTTCTCGATTCAACCGTTAAATCGAAACTCTAGGGAATCATTTACCTTTAAAAAGGGTACTAAAGCTGCACTAGACAAGACAAGAAATGTTCTTTTCTTTGCCGTCCTTGACTCACGAGCTCCGGAAATCCGTCGATTGCCTTGCATGCTCCTTCAGCAGCTACTCCACTTTGGAAACGAAATTATCACGAATCTTCGGTTTTTTGGTGTTTATTTCAAACGAAATAAATGTGTAGATGGGGGGAAAACGAAGAGAAAGGAATTAACGCTGTTTTTCTTCCTGCTTGTCGGCAGACTTGCCCCACGTGGGGCCTCCGCTGCCGATCTAACAGCTTCTCTTATTTCTACAAGCATTTAGTTTTTAGTTTGGGGAATTTAAGTTGCGTGATATTTGGCTTTAAACGCTTGGGAACTTTGGAGCTTCAGAAGGGACAGCGAAGATGGGACGCGCTCAGCAACGCAAGAAGAAAGGGAAGGAGAGACTTGATCGATATTATCACCTTGCAAAAGAGCAGGGGTTTAGAGCACGGAGTGCATTCAAACTTATTCAACTTGCACAGAAATATGACCTCTTCACCAATTGCAGGTCGGACCCTCCCCTACCCTTGCATCCCTCTCTATATATAACATCCATACCAAAAAACACATGGCCATTCTTGCTCCTCAGATATCTGGAATGAGTTGGTATAGCTTTATCAGGCAGCTAGGTTTTGCCATCATGTGTATCTACATTCATGTCACGCCGCATTTCCTTTTCTTCACGCAGCGGTTCTTCTGGACAGAAGTGGCGCGTTACATGTGTTTGCAACCGTGGCATAATATATGTGCTTTCAGCTCTGCTTCGCGTCTATCTGCTTCATTATTCTGGAGTTTTTATATCACTTCGTTTTCTGCCTCTCTCTGCCGCTCTGTTTGTCTCAGAGTTGCAGTGGATCTCTGCGCTGCTCCGGGAGGTTGGCTGCAGGTGTGTGCGCGGCACATGCCGCTTTCTAGTTTGGTGATTGGCATCGACTTGGTTCCCATACAGCCAATTAAAGGCTGCAGCACTTTTCAGGGAGATATCACAACTCAGGAGTGCCGAGAAAGACTGAAGAAGCTTCTCGGCGTAAGCTAACAGAATGTATTTATTTGTTGGTCTGTGTCCTTAAAGGCTGCTGTACTGTATCCCCAGCAGCAATTCCTAAATACATTGTTGTTATGGTGATATAAAGAGCTGCCTGAAGTCCCGGATTTCACACTTGGCTTTTATTTCCTGAGTGTCTTTGGTGGTTTTTCCTCTTAGGGAAATGAGGCGGATTTGTTTCTGCACGACGGATCGCCAAACATGGGAATGGATTGGAGCATCGACGCGTTTAATCAAAATGTGTTGGTGCTGCATGCGGCGAATTTGGCTTGTGCGTTTCTTAAGAAAGGGGGAATATTTGTGTCCAAGGTGTTTCGCTCCTCGGACTACGCGTCGCTGCTTTACGTCTTGCAGCAACTGTTCATTAAGGTGGAGGCCACGAAGCCGCAGGCCTCCCGAAATGTTTCTGCTGAGATATTTGTTGTCTGCAAGGGATTCAAAAAACCCGACCAGATTGACCCTCGCCTGTTCAATCCAAAGTTTGCGTTTCTTGCCATCGACGATGAGGCGCCGCAAGAAGCAGCCAAGGGAGCAGAGGGAAAGGCCGCAGAGGGGGCCGAGTGTACAGATGGGGCAGTTGTGCCCCAAAAAACCAAAGTGAAGCTGGCAGAGGCTTTCAGGAATGCCCAGAAGAGAAGAAGAGGGGGTTACGGCAGCGAGGAGACAGGCTATAAAGCCCTCACTCTCTCGGAGTTTTTCAGCAGCTCCTCCCCTGTGGAGGCCCTTTTGAACGCGACGGAAATAAAAGCATCTTCTCCTAGTGTAATGACAGCCGCCGACTTCGAGCAGACCGTGCTGATGCACCGCCTCACGACTCCGGAAATCAAAGGGCTTTGGGGGGACCTCAAGGTGCTGGGAAAAAGAGAACTTTCGCAACTGCTCAAGTGGAGATTCAAAATCAAACGCGAATTGGCAATTCAGAACCGGCAGCAACGCGCGGCAGAGAATTGGAGAGAAACAGACGCCAGCGGAGAATACGAGGCAAAGGGAGAGGAGGGCGCAGAGGAGAAAATTGATGAGGTGACCTTCGCTCGCGGATTATTCACCCAAGATTCCCCTCCTGTTCCTTGCCAACTGAAATAGCATTTTTGTTGTTTTTCTGCCACTGGCGAATTCGATTTTTTAACTACGTTAAAACGGCTGCGTTCTTTTCGTGTAGAGCTTTTGGCAGGGCAGAAGGCTGTAAGCTCCTTTTTTCTTGTTTTGTGTTTGTCTTGCTTTAGCATCTAAGTGGGCAGTTTACACCCGTAGAGTTTCTTGCTGCTGTTTGTCGGGTGTTTGCAGGAGCTCGCAGCGCTGCACTCGGAGGCCTCGCGGCAGGCGTTGCGGCAGCAGCGGAAGACGACGAAAAGGCAGAAGCTGATGCAGACGAAGCACCAGTTTTCTCGCAATGCTTTCTCAGCCTCTGAACGGGACCCTGATTTGTTCAGCTGCAATCAAGCCACTCTGGATGCCCTCGCTAAAGAGGACAAAATGGTCGATGCACATCTCATCCTCACGGGCGGAGAGCAGGAGGGAGAAGATTTTGATGGCCGCCTGCCCTTCAGTGAATCCGTCGTTTTGCCTGGAGGCAAATCGCAGGATATGCGGAAAAAAGCGGCAGAACTCTCTGAAGACGATTCCGACCTTGACGCCATTGATAGGTGCTTTTCTCTTCTTTATTTTGTTCACACGAGATTCCCATGAGAGAATTTTCCTTTATTTTTGTTGTCTACCTTGCGTTCTGCTCATCAACCCCGTTTCTCCTCTCTCGGTTTCTCCTCAGTCGCTGCGGCAACAAGTCCGTAGGCAGCATCAGCAGCTGTTGCGTCTGGGGTGTCTTTGCTGCTGTTTATGCGGCTGCTTTCTGCTGCAGACTTGAAGTCGATTTGGAGGTTGGCCTTCGCCTCCGCGCCTTAGAAAGAGCAGAACGTGGAGGCAGCAAAACTGCCAAAAAGGAAACACGGAGAGCCCGTGTGCTCGCTGAAAAGACAGAAGAGCTCCGCCTTGCCACGGAGGACCTTCAGTCGCGAGCCCTCGAGACGCTTTCAAAGGCCAGAGAGGCTGATGAGGGAGATTCGGATGAAGAGGAAGACGAACAAGAGAATATATCGAACAGAAATCATACGCAAACAACTTCAGTCCATGAATATCTCGGTAAGTTTGACTTGGGCAGAAGCAGCGGTCTCAGAAAACGTTTTTCATCTGTTTTCTGGCAAGTGTGGATTCGCTGCACTTGGCCGCAAGGCCATCGGGGAGAGGCGCCTTGTTGGAATAGAGAGGGAGGAGACCGATTAAAACAGCGAGAAAAGTAGTATAGAGAGAAAGACAGGAGAAGGTGCTGCTGCTCGTTAGGCTTCAACTCAATCTTGTGTTTGTTTGGGGCCAATTCGCCTCGCCTCTGCAGATGGCGAACCCCCAGCGGCCATTCGCACCCCCATGGAAACAAGGCTTAACCCTACCAGCAGCAACAGCAGCAGCAGCAGCACAACAGCAAGTGCATTGCCGAAGGGTCGGCAGGCCTTGGCTGCTGAGCGGTGGTTCAGCCAGCCGCTCTTCTCCTCAGCGTCTGTAGAAGAAATTGCAGATACGTTGCTAGCGGAAGAATTCGACCCCGTCCTGCAGCAGCAGCAGCAGCAGCAGCAGGGTGGAGACGCTTACGATCCTGATATAAAGGAGCTTGACGATGCACAGCTGCCACAAGTGCCTCCCTCCGAGAAGCAGAAGAGGCAGCAACAAAGAAAGCGGGAAGAACTCAAGAAAGCCTCCAGAGAGGCCAAACGCGGACGCAACGGAATGGATGACGAAACTGGCGCCGACGACAAACCCCAGAAGTGAGAAAGCGAAAAGTTCCTTTTTCTTGGGGACACCTTTTCTCGTTTTCTCTCCGAGCTTTCATTTGCTCTATCGACTTGTCGGGGACGTAAACCCCCAAGCCCAATTTTGTGTCTGCAGCGCAGCTGCAGTGCGAGATGCAGGGGGCATGGATTTTGTTTTTTGTTTCGTTGCCTTTTGAGTCTATTTATCTCTGCTCAGGATCGAAGAGGTGCCCCAGGCAACGTTTGCCCCTCCTCGCGACGCGGTGGAGGCAGCGGAGTTTCAGGCGATGGGGGCGATGCTTATACGCCGTTCGTCGCGGATGGATTTGATAGACGGAGCTTATAACCGCTACGCCTTCAACGACGACCATCTCCCCGAGTGGTGCGGC
>JRZD01020186.1:0-17023 GCA_000826945.1 Eimeria nieschulzi
ATACTCCCGGACTAGGCGGTCTTCGCCATGTGAGGCTGGGGTGGCGGTAGCGGCTGCCCCACAGCAGATTTAAGACTTAAAACTCGTTCCTGCAGGATTTGAGCACGAACATACTATATTCGGCTCTGTAAAAAAATAAGGCTGATGGTATGGTGGAACAGTTATGTGTGTCTTTCTGACGCAGCAGGCTAGTGCAGGAGTCGAATGCTTGACACAGTCTCAGTACCACATTCAACCATGCAACAACGCTTTGTATACAGGGCGGCGTGCCAACAGGAGAATGCGAGAGAAGATGTCTTACTCGTTGCCTGCAAGTATTTTTGAGCATGGCTTTTAAGCGTGTAAGCGACTGTACACGAATTCCACAGCCCCTTTGAAATGGAATTTCCTGTTAAGGCTTTGTCACGGCTGCAGCGCGAAAAACAGTTTGTGTAACATGCTAACCTGAGTGTTGTTAATTTTCAGCTACCACCTTAGTGACTAGTCCATCTGCACTTATAGACACGCATTGTGCAGATATGATAGCCCAGCGCTAGCTAGCCATAACTAGCTACAGGAATTAGGATTGAAGGAGGAATAGCATGCTGATGCGTATGTTCGATCTTGAAGTGTTTGTCTGCTTGCTGCCACCTAGAATTGTCCTATTTAATGTCATAAGTTATCCATGAGTGAAAGGATCAAGCCTGCATAAGCAAGGAGCAGTAGCCCAGCTCCTCGTATTATGTGTTAGGATACGTGCGTACCCAAAATGCAGGTTAGCTCCATCTTGGCACCATTCTCTCGCCGCTTGGCTATGAAGAGCGGGCATGCCTCAGAGAGGCAAGACTGAAAGGCGGACTTCTTTGGGGACTGACTACTCTTAAGTTATTGTTTGTGTTAGTAGTTATGGTTTATAAGCAGAGGCATAAATACAATTGTTAAACTTGGTAGCACCGCATGGTTCTAGTCCCCAAACCCTTCTCCACACGCAGGAAGGGGATGGTGGGCTAGCTGCAAGTCCACATGCTGCCGGGGAACCTCTTCATGAAAAACCTCCTTATATCTCGCTATATAGAAAGGCTGGCCCTTCAGGAATCGCTGTGGTTCCAGGGTAACGGCGCACATCTACAAGCCCGAAATCACGAAACCCGCAAGCAGCGCGAATTGCCATCGACAACTCCCTGCCTGGGTTCTTTCCTGGAGGCTATTTCAAACTATACACACTCCTTGGCCACACGCTGCGGCTGATCCTGGATAACCCGCAAAGGCCCCTGTGGTTCCCGGATGGTCCTCGCGACGCCAAGAACCAAGCCCATCTACTTGCATAAAGCTCACTGACCTTCCCTAATGTTGATCAAATCGTACATCACTCCTCTCAGTCTCCACTAGCGGGCTCATGCACCGCTCAAGGGCATCACCTTAAGGTAACGGACACGCAATGCGCCTCTATTCAACTTCCACAATCGGGATCAAGGATGACTAACTCTCTGGAAATGTCCAATAAAATCACACAGGTTTTGGAAGTACATTCATACTTGGTCTTGAAGTAAGATCAGAACCTAGCTGTACTGAACACCACTACACTTACGGCTCAGGCTGAGTTGAAGCTCTAGCGTGTTCCATGCTCAGCCTTGTTTAGGCTAAGTTAGGCAAAAAGGAGAAGGCGAGCTAAAGCTGCAGTTAACTAACATCAATGCAAAGGGATTTGTCTTTTGTGTGGGGCTAACCCAGAAGCGTTATTAGGATAATTCCAAAGGAGACACTTTAAGGACTTTGGGGATCCAGCCTTAAAGATCCGAAGTTGAGGTCAAGGCCTGCTACCCGCTTCCGCCCTAGGAATGTTTCAGGGAGCTGAGCGTGTAAGCCCTGTAATCAGTGCTGGATGGGTGCTTCTGTGCTTTTTGTTTCTACTATGGGGAAGGGGAACTTCCTGATCTCGTCACCCTTGAGTCGGGAGACCAGTGGCACATCGGGAGCCGTCGAAGTGGGGGGCAAAACAGCAGGAACTAAAAGCCTGAATTTCCGTGTATTTTCTTCATTCCTTTTCCCCGTCTATTTTAACGGGATTCGAGTTGTTAAAAAGCCCAGGGCGAGAAAACGCGAGTTTCTGGACAACAGTATCAGCGGCAATGTGCATCAATAGCAGCAACAACGGTGACATGGTGGACCACCCTTCGTATGGACGCATGGAGACATGCGCCTTACGAAGGGGCAGATGTAGCCTGTTATTGTATATGTTCGATATTGAATTGTTCATCTGTTTGTTAGAAACTAGAACAGTTCAAAGTAACGTTCTAAGCAATCTAGGAGTGGAAGGGTTAATTATTGGTATAAGAGGAGCAGTAGTCCAGCGCATCTGATTGTGTGTTGAAATGCGTCGGTGCCCAAGGCACAGTTCGCCAGGAGCTTCATCCCATCCCCTTGCTGCATGGCTCTGCTCAGGTCGGCGTGGACTCAGAGAGGCACGCTGGAGAACGGCAGACTTAGTTAGGGGCTAGCCATTTTAAAGTTATTGTTTCGTGTGTCGTGTTAGTACGTGTTAGTTTTTACGGGCTGTATGCAGACCTAGGTACGAGTGTTATAACAAAAACGTTAACATGCTACTAAGGCTGCACTGG
Source organism: Eimeria nieschulzi (assembly GCA_000826945.1). Taxonomy (NCBI): domain Eukaryota; phylum Apicomplexa; class Conoidasida; order Eucoccidiorida; family Eimeriidae; genus Eimeria; species Eimeria nieschulzi. The sequence goes on from JRZD01020186.1 coordinate 2,598, forward strand.
CTATTGAAGACCTAAACGAAGAAGTCGTTACATACGCAATCTGCAAACCTGAAAATCTAATGCCGGTCATCAAGTTACCAAACTGCTATTTCCACACATAACGAAGTGAAGATTACAGCGTTGCCGTATTGCGTCGGAAATGGTATAGCGTTGTTTGGGGTGAGAATCTATTTATTGGAACGCACAGATACACAGCATATTAATAAAATTCGTTTTCAATTTGAGTTTTAAAGATTGTAACAAAGTAAGCTATTCATTACCTTTATTGGCTGCCTTGCTTTCCGCCGCACACCACGAACGACTGTTTCAATGAATTGTGTGGGCGCTCGTGGTGTGTTGCAGTTCTACGCCTATTTCTTTCCTTACACAATTTCACCAGCACGACGTGCACAAGCAAGCTATAATCCTCATATTTCTTGGCACAATTGCCTCTGTGAAGAACAAAGAAAGCACACATTTTAACCCCTGATAATGGCGCAGAGGTTGTTTATCGTGACGGGTGGAAATAAGGGGATTGGCTTTGAAACCGCCAAGAAGCTCTGCAAGGAACTTAAGAACGAAAATGCGCTTGTAGTTATAACTTCGCGATGCCCAGACAGAGGCAAAGTGCGTGTACTTTGCCTTAGAGCTAGACCAAACACACCAATTCGCATTACCATCTGCATTCTACTGATCTTTGTTCTAGCAATAGCGTCACTTCAAATGGTATTATTTAAATTTAGGTATTTGTCTGTAGGTTTTTCTGTGCGGTGTTTTGCGGTGTAACTTTCCTGTGCATACACTTAAACTTCTGCAGGGCATGGGAATTAGGATTTAGGATTATGTGTGTCTGTCCTTCTGTAAACAATTGTTTTCAGGAAGCAGTTGCTAAATTGGCCGCGGAGGGGTTGAAGGTGTCGATGGAGCAGCTGGATATAACCGACGAGCAGAGCAGAAAGCAGTTCGTTGAAGCAATCAAAACCAAATATGGCCAAGTGGAGTGTCTTGTAAACAATGCAGGTAATCCGAACACCTAAATTCGAAAAGCGACGAACCATAGATCGTAGGCCTCCATTTAATTAACTACCGCTTTACCACGCCTTTGTTTTCAGGTTTTGCGTTCAAACGATCTGCAACGGAGCCTGTTGCAACCCAAGCAAAAGTGACCTGTGGCGTCAATTACTACGGAACACGAGACGTAACAATTTCCTAATAAAGCTGCAAGCCTTAGTTCATCTAAGGCATATAGGCGTTGTGGAAGGATCTCAAAGAGGAGCACAGAAACAGACTAGTAGCAGAAACGTCCCCAAAACTTACACGAGGGGATCCGACATTCGTGTTGTGGTGTTTTTCATGTTCCACCCTTGTATTGCTTTTTCCTTACCTTTTCTTCTTCAGGAGAGATACTGTACATGCAACTACGTATCGTGTCTGTGCCTCTGTTGTTGTGTTGCGTGCATGTATTCCTTAGTTGACAGTAGCACTTTGCCCTCTGCTGAAGCCCTGTTCTCGTATCGTCAACGTCGCGTCTGTTTCTGGGCAGCGCGGTCTTGCCCAGATGAGCGCAGAACATCGGCACCGCCTGATGAGGAAAACAGCAACTCCAGAGGTCCACTAGGATTAGCATGCCGTTTAGTTAGTGGTATAGAATCGAGCTGCCTTCGGCTCTCCGGTTGTAGCGCTGCGTTGACCTTTGCCTGTTTTTTAAATATTAGGAATCGGTCGGCGAGAGGAAAAAGTGCGTCTTTTCTTTGTTTTGTTCGGTGGACCGAAAGGAAGGAATACGTTATTAGCTGGGGCTGCTTTGGTGTGTGGATTGCGGACTTCCGCCTTTGTTGCCGTGTCAGGATATAGATGCGGTTGTAAAGGAGTATCTTGAAGCCTGTGAAAAAGGAACGTTGGACGGATGGCCCAGCACCACTTACCAGTTTTCGAAGGTAAATAAGATTCTCACTAGTTGCCGTAGATAATGTCTCTTTAGGTGGGTGTATTTGCCGAACATGTAGATGCTTTTCCCAGCAAAAACTGTTTTATGGCTGCTGCTTTCTCCGCAGGCCGCAGTGATCGCTCTAACGGCGGCTTGCGCAGGAATGTCGGGGAAGTGCCCCTATGCGCCACAGGCTCGCGAGGCAATTATAACCTGCTGCTGCCCGGGTAGGGCATCCCCTTTCTTTCTTTAGTGTCTCGAAAACACTAAACTGAATGTTAATTGTTTTTATTTGCTCTCATGCGTATACAGCTCTCTGTCTCGGACTCTTGTTTCGTACTAGACCCCCGCTCTATGGCTATTGCAGTCCATCTGTTTGCTTCATATACAGACATAAATAGTATACAGATCCCTCCACAAATCTGCACAGACAGGCTATCCCCACCTCGGAAGAGTAAATGCGTTGATGCATGCGGCTGGATTGCCTCTCAGGGTGGTGCAAGACGGACATGGCGGGATGGGAAGACCCTCCCCTTTCTGCCGCTGACGGAGCGAATATCGTCTCGCGTTTGGCCCTCGGGGCTGGCAAGGAGCATCATGGGAAGTTTATTAGCGAAGACACGATAATAGATCTCAGGGAAGATTAGGGGAGTAGTCACCTAGCGTCGTTTGCCTAGCTCCTTTTATCGCTTCTCCCTGGCATGCCTTGCCTGCGTAGCCTAAGCTCTCTGCGTTGGGACGCTGGGGAAGTTTACAGACTGGCCAGCTCGCGGAGGTCCATGCCTCCAAGCTTGTGCGGCTACAAAAGATTCCACCGTTCAACATTATCTTTGCAAGGCTGCAAAGTAGTTCAGTTCGTGTATCTGTCCTACCACTCAGCCTGAAAGTAGTGCTTCGCCCCACAGCGCATGGGGTGTCTGGGGACCCGCCGATCCTGCGTTGGGGCGGCGGCGATCAGCCCACTGCTCCCTTCGGTCTGCGCGTCTCTACAAGGCACGAGGCCAGACGCCGAAGTTTTTTAGTGCGTCTGCCGCTGCTTTGGCTTGCGGACGGGTTGGAGTTGACGGTCCACTATGGAGACTTCCTTCCTCCTTTGTCTCCGGCGCTCTTGAATTCCTCTTGCTGCCCCAGTTGCAGTGGCTGGCGCTGCTGCAGCTCTAGGCAGCTATTGCTGCTGAAGGTGCTACGGCGGGGCTACCCGAAGCTGCGGCCCCTAAGTATCTCCAGGGGCGGCTAATCTCAGAGGATTTCTTCAAGCATGCCAACCTGTTGCTGCCGCTGCAGCTCGTCTTAGTAGGGGGAGAGCCTGGCACAGCCCTTGCGAATGCACGGTGCCGCAGGGGCCCAGCTACCCAAGAGGCTTCTTTGCCGGGCAGCCATGAAGAGGACCCGCGGCCGCGAAGTGTTTGCAGCTGCTGCTGCGTCCGACAGCAGCTTCGCCCGTGCATTCAAGAGAAAGGCGAAAAAAGCGACAGTGCGAAGGGAGACAGAACAGCAGCGGTAGCAGAGGCTAGCTAATCTTTGAAGTGTGCATACACCACAGCCCGGGCAATTCAGCGGTCTCTCGGGTTCAGACTGGGCAACGGATGTAGTGAATTTCATTACTGTCGGGGCTATGGCGAAGATGAAGCTTCAACCTGCGCCGTGCTCGTTTTAGTTGCCGTAGCTGAGCTCTGTCTGTCAGCTAGGGATACTGGCATACTAGTGCTACTAATTGTAACTGCGATCGTCTTTTTAATCTTCCGGCAGAAGAGTAGAGTGCGAACACTTGAGAAACAATGGGCGAACTGGGATCGAGGCCGAAGTCTCGAGTGGCAAGGCCAGAGCCTCGATGGAAGGGGCGGAGCCTCGAGGCTAGCTCGAAGGCGCGAAGACACTCGGGGGAAGGAGAACCGCTTTGGTGGTGAACGGAACGAAGCTTCGCCTGTCGGAGGAACTGAGTTTACTTCAATTTCCGAGAGACGAGGTGTCGGTCTCGAACTTTGTTTCGCTTTGACCGGAGTAAAGGCCATTTTAAAACACTCTTCATCAGAACACAAGGCCTTCCCTGGCTGCCTGCAGGCCTGCTGCTGTGGCCAGCTCTTTGCGGGCTCCCTCCGTGGCTCCTCTTTTGGCTCCGGCATTTACTTAGCTCCTAGCGACTCGGAGCCAAAGCGCTCCTGGTGGTTTGGGGCGTGTCTCGGGTTCGGGTCGGTGTAAGGACCTTCAGTACACTCATGGCCGAAGGTGAGGTGAAGAGGCCTCAGCATGCAAACAGTCTCTGCTACACCGAACTGAGAAAGGAGGCCCCTAGGGAACGCCGCAGGGGCACAGGAAAACGAAAAAATGGCGTAGCTTCCCGTCGTGTTTACGATCTACTTATTCGGACAACCTGTAGCGCAGAGAGACTAGGCAACATGTTCTGTTGCGGTGCCCGAACCCAGGAATCGCACGGACACACAGCTCGGTGAAAAGCTCATAATCACACTAGTGGGCCGCCCTACGTGCTGTTGAAGCCCGAAGGCCCGCTGTATTTTGCTTAGGAAGGGCGAAAGCAGCGAACGAAAAGAAACACTACGGGGCACTCCCCAGAGTCCCCCCTAAGGAACGGCTCCGAGCTAGATGTGAAGGGGCCTTGGGGGTTGATCGAGTAAGCCCTGAACTTTACAATGTGTGTTTGGTTTGCTTCAAGTATTTTAATGGCTCGGTTGCCAGAGGGCCTCAGTGAGGAAAGGCCGTCGGCTGGCCAGCAGCAGCAGCGGCGGAGGCGCAGCAGGAAGAGAAGGGAGGCGTGGCAGCCCTCTCTTCGTATGGAGGCATCAGGAAGATAGCCCTTTTTGCACAGGGGAAAGCGAAGTGTGTTTCTGGTGGGTATTCTCATTTTTGTTGCTTGTTTGTTTGTGTGCTATCAGGAGAAGTGCTCTAGTTTAGGCAGAGTCATTCAGGGGTAAGAGGGGAGCCAGAGGTGTGCGTGTGAAAAGCAGCAACAGAGCTCCTCGGATTGTTTGTTGGGATGCGTGGCTGGCCATCCTGCAGGCAGCTGCACATTGGGGCATCTCTTCGCCGCTGGCTCTCCTGCGGCACTGAGGCCTTCGAGAGGCCAGGCGAAGAATGGCAACCTTCTTCGAAACATCAAATGCTTTTTATTTATTTACCTTGATTGTTTTACGATTAGAGCCTACAAACAGAAACACTCATAATATGCAAGAGGTACAGAAACAAGATTTTGGGGTTTGATCTCCAACTCGCCAGCTCAGCGGCACTTTAACTTGAAAATTCTAAACTTTTTCAAACTCGGAAAAAAATTATAATTTCTTTTATTCGTTTATCAGAAGGGGTTTTCTTTGGCTTGCAGTCTTTGTCTTTTCCTCTCTTGGCCATTTCGGCTCTTCCTGCCGCTATAAATGTTGTCTTCGTTGCGGGTATTTAGAGTATAATTGAAATAAACAAAAAAAATGTTTTAAATGTGCTTTTTCCTCCTTAGAAATATCTCAGGAGCCGAAAAGCAGTGGAGGTGGGGGGGGTGGTGAGGGTGGTGTACAGACAGCGTCGGCTGCAGGATCCTTGGTATTTTAGATGTTTTTCTTTCTTAAAAACGCATTATTAGTATTAATAAACATATTAAACGTAGAATTACAGCAGAAGTGCGGTGAAAAAGAAACAAAACAAGCTTCTTAGGGCTCTAAAAGGACAGCGAGACGGCAGGGGTACAGCACTAGCACTGGTATGTAGCAGGAGGGTGTCTTTGATTGTGTTTCTTTTGCTCCTTCTGCCTGATTGGCATTCCTTCCGTCTCTTTTTTGTTTCTTTGGCATGTGCAGCAGGAAGAAGCGCGTTTAAGGGTTTATTTTTGTGCTTTAAAATGTTTTCCTTTCCTCTTTCTTTCTCTTGACCACCGCGGAGCCACTTAAGTCCAACCCCAGAAACAGGAACGCTCTGGGATCTCCTTTTTTTCTCGTCTTCATCTCTGCAACTGTCTATTTCTCTTTTTTTTATGAAAAACACAAAAGTTGGCTCCGTCTAAGTCTCTTGCTGCAGCAGACACACCATCAAGAGCTAGAAACAAAGAGAGCCTAAGCCTTGCTTAGGGTTGCGTGTCTCCTCCCCTCTTGCTTTCAGTCTTATCGTCTTCTCTGCTTTGTTATGTTTGGGTTTGCTCGGTTGTTACTTAATTTTGGCTGGCAGGAAGACAGATCTGCTCCTACAATTGCAGTGTCTGTACACCTGACTTGCCACTCCGCCGACCCACGCTAGCAGCAGCAGATCCTCAGCCTCATTTTTGTGTTTTTCTCTCTTAATTTCTTTTTCATTTATTAATTACTTTTTATTTTTTCTTCAATTGGTACTTTCAGCGTTGTTGTCTTTCCCCTTCTTTCAGAAGGCAGCAGCATCTTCTTTTTGCTGCTCCTCTCGTCTAGACACCAGAGACGCTCCATGGCATGTGGCTTCTCATTTTTGATGGTTAAAAACAATTGTTTTTTATTTTCTTTTTTGCAAGGCAGAGGGGATTTTGCCCTCTTGCCTCAGCGAAGTTTCTGTCGGCTTTTTTGAGGTGGCTGGCCTTAGGCCTCGGTGAGTCAGCTGCACATGCACCCCAGCAAACCCTAGAAGTTCAGACACAAGGCTCTTTTGTTTCTGAAGGGTTTAGAGATTTATAATTATAAAAAAATGGAATTGGCCTGAGTCTCTCCTTGCGTTGTTCCTCTCAGCCTCTTGTCTCTCAGGAGCGTCTACCGATCCTCAACTCACAATGCCACCGCAGCAACCAGCAGCAGCAGCAGGGCCTACTGCAGCCTGCAGCAGCAGCAGCGGCGAAGACAGGCCAGGCTACGCCTCTTTAGAAAATTCCTCTTGGGGGGCCCCTGCGAAGGAGGAAGGGGGCCCCTCGCCGTACCTTATAGCGGTGGCCTCGTCGTCTCCAGCAGAGGACTCGGGGGCCCCTGCTGAGGAGGCCCTGGCCTCTCAGGGCTTGCCAAAGGAGGCTACAGGGGGCAAGGGAGTGGGGGGGCCCTCCTCAGACTTGCTGGCTGACAGTTCTCTCTTCGGAACGCTAGAGACCAGCGCCCTCACGCGGTTTCTATTAGACAGTGCGGCTTTGGGGGCCTCCCTGGCCCCTCCTTCCCTAGCTGACGAGTCTCTTCCTCCCGCATGCCCCTCGCCCATCCTTACAGAGGGGCCGCCTGAGGGTTTGTCTCTTGGGGGCCCCAAGCGGCTGCAGGGAGGCCCCGAAAGAGATACTGCGCTGGCTCTGGCTGCTATGAATTCGCCTACGGCCCTTGCAGGGGCCTCAACAGCAGCAACAACCCCGCTTGCTGGAGCAGCAACAACCCCACTTGCAGCAGCAGCAGCAGGAGCAACGCCTCACGCTGCAGCAAAAGCAACCCCACTTGCAGCAGCAGCAGCAGATGAGAGAGGCTTGCTGGAGGCCATCAAGGGCATGCTGCGAGGCCTCTTCGAGAATCTCTGTGTGGCCAGCAGCAGCAGCAGCAGCACCCAGCCAGGGGCCTCCCAGGGGGCCCTTTCTGGAGGAGACAACTCAATAGCGCTGCACATCTCGAAGATAAAGGAGGCAAATAGTCTCTCTGATTTAGAGACGTACTTTTCTTTTATTCAGGGGGCCCTTCCCCCCATGGCCAGGCTGGGGGCCCCCAACCCAACAAACTACGAGGACCTGATGCGCTCCCTAGACGCCCTGTGCAGCAATAAGACAGCAGCAGCAGCAGCAGCAGCAAGTTCACCTAGGCCACAGCCTCCCCTCGAGGGTTCGTCCCCAGACAGCAGCAGCAGCAGCAGCCAAGAGCTTTACTTGCCTCTCCACGAATTCGCAGAGGGCCTCAGCAGCAGCAGCAGCAGCAGCAGCAGCAGCAGCATGGCTTCGAGGTGTATTCGGTATCCCCCTGAGGGTCTGGAGGCTCAGAAGGAATTTTGTGTTGGGATTTTCGAGGCCCTGAGGAGTTTAGAGGCATCTGAGCTGCTGAAGAGAAGCCCCCCTTCCGTCTCTGCCGCTGCTGTATACAACTATCACAAGGGGGTCGTCTTGTCTGCTAGGGGCCCCCAGCAATTATTCGTTTACCTCCGAATTATATTCAATAAGCTGCTGCTGCATGCAGTCCATAACAGCCCCAATCTGCTCCTTGCTGCTGCCGCAGAGGGGTCTCTTCTCCTCCCCAGCAACGAGCCCCTGGCTCTTCTCAGGGGGGCCCCCCGCGAGGCCCTCGCCGAGGCCCTTGCTGCGCTGCAGCTTCTCTATGAAGCTGGGGGGGCCCCCGACTCCAAGGATCCTTTTGCTGCTGCTGCAGCAGCCGCTGCTGCTGGGGGTCTCCGTTTAAAGCCCTTTATTGAGGACTTCAGGGCCTACCCCTCAGCAGACGCAGCAGCAGCAGCAGCAGCAGCATCTGCAACCGCAACACCTGTCCCCTCTCTCATCTGCAGCCCGACGATAGCCTCGATGGAGGGGCCCCCCCCAGAGGGTGAGGGCGCGCCCCCCCTGGTGGTTGAGGGCTGTGGAAGAAGGGGCCCCCCGAGTGGCCCTCTGGACTCTGCATGCATCTCTCTGCTGCCTCCAGCAGCCAACGGGGGCCCCTTAGGTCGCCTTGGGCCGCAGCAGCTGGCAGCAGCAGAGAGGGGAGGAGCCCTGGAAAAGAACTCGGCTCTTTTCCAGCCTGTCTCCTTCCCTGCGGCGGGGGCCTCGGGCCCCACTGCTGCTGCAGCTGGCAGCCCTGCCTCCCAGCAGCAGCAGCAGCAGCAGCAGCAGCAGCAGCAGTCTTCGACTCTGCCGCTGCGTGGCCTCAAGGCTCTTGCGTCTCCCTTCGTGTCTAAGCAGGAGGGACAGCAACTGTCTCCTTTTTCAGATTTTGGAAGCAGCAGCGGCTCCATCGGCTGGCCCTTGGGGCCCCTCATGTTTTCCCCAGAGGCCCCTCGACTGCAGCAGGGGGCCCCCGAGGCCCCCCGAGGGCAGCAGGGGGCCTCTGCAGGCTGCGCGCATGTCTCCTTCGACGCAACGCACAACCGGTGGATTGCCTTTTGGAGGAGCCAGGGGAAGAGCCGCAGTAAAAGTTTTAGCTGCTCGAAATACGGAGGCAGAGAGGCTGCCAGAGTGCATGCATTGGGATTCAGAAGGAAACTACAAAACTCTTTGCTTGATGCTAAGGAGGGACAGCAGCAACACCCCAAGGGACCCGCAGCAGCAGCAGCAGCAGCAGCAGCAGGGCAAGGAGACAGCGTGGGGACGTCGCAGGAGAGCGCAGCAGCAGTAGCAGCCGAGTTGGAGAGTCTCCTTGCAGGGCTGGATGCCCCTCAGGAGACGCTGCATGCGCTGCAGCACCCACTGCTGCTGTCCCAGACAGCAGCAGTCTCTCAGCAGCAGAGACGCTTCCAAAACGAGACCGATCCTGCTGCTGCTGCTAGCAAGGCATTGCTGTCTCCTACTGTCTCCTTTGCAGGAGGAGACAGTCAGGAAACTTTATCTGCTCTTGCTGCGCTGCATCAGCTCACCAGCGTTGCTGCTAACCTGCCAGGGGCCCCTCGCAAACAGAGGGGACGCAGGGGGGCCCCCGCGGCAGCAGCCAGAGGAGACCCCGGGGGCCCCAGGGGGGCCCCCATGGCGAGGCCCCGCAGTGCCGGTGGAAGGGGAAGAAGTGCTCCTGTTACACCTGCGGTCCCTCGCAGAACCGAAGCAGCAGCAGCAGCAGCAGCAGCAGATGGTCTGTGTTCTTTGGACCGTGTGGGCAGCAGCAACAGCAGCAGCGGCGACGGGCCTCCCGTTTCGCTTGGCGGAGGAGGAGACTGTCTCTGCCCCCAGCAGCAGCAGCAGCAGCAGCAGCAGCAGCAGCAGCAGCGGTTGCTTGTTGTGTCTGGGAGTATAACCTTCGACCGCAGCCAAAATCGATTTATGGCTCAGTGGAAGACGAGCGACGGCTGCAAACACAGCAAGTCCTTTTATTTGAAAAACTATTCCACAGTTGAAGAGGCGCAAATGAGCGCCCTGAGATTTAAAGAAAACTTACTGGCAGAGAGAGACAGCGGACGCTTTGCTGCTGCTGCTGCTACAGGAGGCCCTGATAAGCTGCAGCATGCAGCAAGGCCAACCAGAGCCAGGGGCGCTGACGGGGGGCCCCCCAAGAGTCCTGGGGGCCCCCTGGGGCCCCCAGGCGCAGGAGGAGCTAAGGGAGAGGGGGGGGGCCCCGAGCAGCAGCAGGGCCTCGGCAAGGAGGGGGGCCCCTCTGGGAGGGGAGGGGCCCCCCCACCCAATAGCCTCCGGCTTGCCGAAAAGAGGGGAGGCGGCGCCTCCACACATGAGGCTCTTGAATGCGTCTTAGCACGCTCAGTTCAGTCCTGCCTCCAGGAGATAGGCTCTGAGGAGACACCTAATTTTCTGGCTGTCTCTTCTCCTCTGGCCAGGACCATCAGAGCTGCTGTTGCTGCTGCTGCAGCAAGCAGCAACAGCCAAGAAGCCGCTGCCAGTTACCCCTTACACAGGCTGCCTGTTGCTGCTGCTTTTTTGGAAGACGAGGGGGGCCCCCAACACGAAGAGGGGGGCCCCCTAATTGCATGCAAGGCAGCAGCAGGCTGCAGCAGCAAACGCTACAGAACCCCAGCAGCAGCAGCAGCAGCAGCAGCAGCAGAGCCGCACTACAAACGATTGAAGCATCTCCTAAGCGCTGCAGCTGTGGGGCCTCCGTCTTCCCCTTCTATGCCGACTCTCTTAGCCAGAGGAAGAGAAGAGGGGCCCCCCAAAGTGGGGGGGGCCCCCAAAGGGGGGCCCCTCTCTCTCCCCCTGCAGCAAAACCCTCCGCCTTCACCAAGCCCCAAGGGCAGCCCTGGACCTCAGCGAAGGCCAAGCAGCAGCAGCAGAAGCAGCGAGAGGGACAGTTAACGTGTCTCCTCTGCATGCACTGTTTCCTGGCAGCCGCATTAGCAGCAGTTAGTTTCTGGGGCTTTCGCCTTTGGGTTTCTTGGCTTCCGTCTTTTGTCTTTTGAGTTTCTCTTCCCAGTCCGAATTTCCCAGGGGGCCCCAAGGGGCCTCAGGCGGGCCCTGCAGAGGGGCCCCTCCCCACCGAACGACTCTTTTTCTGAGGCTTGTTCTCTACTCCTAGCTCCCTAGCACACACCAGCAAACAGTAGCTCTTATTAGGCTCCTCTCAGGGAAGCCCCTGAGGGGCGTAGTACGATAGGGGCCTCTATACAGCACCTTCAAGCTGTAGGGGACCCCAAAAGGGCTGTAGTGCATGCAGAGGGCCCTACAGGGCCCCGTAAGCTTCAGGGGGCCCCTGGGAGGGTCGTAGTACTTGCAGGGGCCCCCGATTACACCGCTAGCGACTGGAGGGCACTGGGGGCCCCCTAAAGAGATGGTGAGTTCTGGGCCTTGTTTAGAGAACCGTTGAGGGACCCCTTAACAGCCCCTCCTTGCTATTTGCAGGGACGCTACAGGAGGCCCCTATATATGCAAGAGGGCTGCAAGCGGGGGCCCCCCTGTAGCTTCATCCAAGGGAGCCCTAGGGGCTGTGTGGGAGCAGCAAATCGTTAGGGGCCCCAAGGGCCTCAGCCTCATCTGGGCCCTCATAGGGCCCCCAGTGCACACGACCGTGTCTCCTGAGAAACTGCTGCTGCTGCCGCTTCCTGCTGCTGCTGCCGCTTCCTGCTGCTGCTGTTAGGGACAGGGGAAGGGGCGGAGGAGACAGGCGCCTGGCTCCTCTAGGGAACTGTGGGGGCCCCCTCTAAAGTTCATCTTCACTTTCGTCCTCTGGAGAGCCCCCTAGGGGTCCCCCCATCTGTATGGGCATGGCTTTGAGAAGGTCAGCAAGCAATGAGGCTGGAGGAAACCCAGGGGGGCCCCCCTGGGGGCCCCCTTCTTGAGGGTCGCCCCCCTGGGGGCCCCCCGCTTGTGCCCTTGTGAGGAATTGGCGGGCCTGGGCCTCTGCAGTTTTGAGGATGGCCTTGAGGCTTGAGGGATCTGCCTCAGCCATAAATCGAGTTGCTTGTTCTAGTAAGCCCTCTGCTCCTGCAGGCGCAGGGGGGGCATAGAGCCCGGAACCGTTCCTGCTGCTGCTTTTGCTGCTGCTGCTGCTGCTGGACCTTGGGGGGGACTTGGGGCCCTCGTCAGCAGGCATGGAGATGTGCGGTGGGCTTTTGTGGAGTTCCTGGGAGGGGGCCCCTACGCGTTCAGCTGTCTCTTCCTCCTCAACCCTCTCCTCGTTAGAGGCCTTGGGGGCCTCATTGGAGACTCCCTTGGGGGCCCGCTTGGAGGCTTCCTTGGGGGCCTCCTTAGAGGCTTCCTTGGGGGCCTCCTTAGAGGCTTCCTTGGGGGCCTCCTTAGAGGCTTCCTTGGGGGCCTCCTTGAAGGCCTTCTTGAGGGCCTCCATGGGGCCCCCCTCTCCTAACTGAAAGAAAACATTTTTTAGCTCTGCCATTGCTGCCTCGGCATCCGCTGGAAAGTTCATTTGTCTTTGCACCGCAGAAATCGCCTTAGAGAAAGCCCCAAGTGCTGCATGCAAAAATACACACACACGAAAACAACTCAGCGCGCTGTCCCAGCAGCAGCAGCAGCAGCAGTAGGGCTGTTGCTTACGGCCTGCAGACACGTCCCCTGCGCCTCCTAAATGAATCATTTGTCCGTCGGGGCCCATCACAAACAGCGCATGAATTTCACCTGGAAAACAACCCAACAGGCCAGGGGCCTCCAAGGATGCCTAGGGCAGGCTGGAGAAGAGAGGGCCCCCCTGGCGACAGAGAAAGGCCTCATCCTCAGAAACAACAAAGCTAAAGATACCTGCTGAAAAGGGGGCCCCCTACCTCCATCGGTTTCTTGTGTTGTGAGAGCGTTTTTGTCCTGCCTCCTTTTCTTAGGCCTCTCCGGGCTGCTAGGGCTTTTTCTCTTAGCTGTCTCCAATGTCTCCTCTGCTGCTGACCTCTGCTGCTTACGAAGTCCTTCCTCACCCTCACCCTTTGCATCATCCTCATCCTCTTCTGAAGAAGAAGCCTCCGCCACAAAAGGGGGGCCCTCCTGGGCCCTACCCCCGGCTGCAGGGGCCCCCTCCTTCACTGCATGGGGCCCTCCTCTCTGGGAGGACGAGGGTGAACTATCCAACGCCGAACCCGCAATCTTCGACGACATTTTATCGAGGAAATCTTTTAGGCCAGGGTTACTCTGAAAAAGCCAAAACAAGCCAAACACACAACGCTAGGGTTTAGGGTTTCGGTGAGGGTTTAGGGTTTAGGGTTTAAAGTTTCGGTGAGGGTTTAGGGTTTAGGTAGGGTTTAGGGTTTCGCGTTGAGCCTTGCCTTCCTTAGCATGTCTGCAAAAGCAGTCAGAGATTCCACAAAATCCGCGGGGGAGCCCTGAGGAAAACCCATACATCCAGCCAGCTAAACGCTAGCTGCTGCTGCATGCATGCAGCTAGCTGATGCTGAGTGCTTGCAGCTAGCTGGCTAGCTGCTGCAGAATGCATGCAGCTTGCTGCTGCAGGTGTCTGGGATCGCAGCTCTTAGGATCAGCAAACTGCAGTTGCCGGGAGGGCCCACAGCAGGCTGAGTAGCTGGCTGGCTAGCTGCGTAGCTATTTAGCCTTACTTGGGAAGAATTTGATTGTTTCGCGGTGTCTTTTTTGTCTGCTGCTGCAGCAGCAGCAGGAGGGGCAGCAGCACCAGCACGAGGAGGAGCAGCAGCAACAAGCGAAACCTTCTTGGCCAGCCTCTCTAAAATGCTCCCATCTGCTAGGGGAGAGGCCTTGGCCGAGGGGGACGCCTCTTTGCCCCCAAGGGTTTTCAGGATGGATTTCATCAGAGACCGAAGATCGCCAATGCCTGCAATTCAAAAACAACAGCGAAAACAAACTGTCTCCGTTTGCTGCTGTCTCCGTTTGCTGCTGTCTTTGTCGGTCCCTGTCTCCTGCAAGAATGCAATGTCTCTCCCTCGCCGCACATATCCGTGATTATGCCTCCGCGTCCCTCATCTGTCTCTACCTGCCTTAGCCTACTCTTTTGTCTCCTGTCTCTGTCGCTGTCTCTGTCCGTCTCTACTTGTGTCTTTCTATGTCTGTGTCTGTCTGTGTCTGTCTCTAGCCTGTCTCTTTTCGCGACTGGCTCCCAGCCTCACCGCCAGGGCCTGCGTTGATACTGGAGAATCTTCCGTGGCTCTCAAACACGGGCTGCAGCAAACGCATGCATAGCAAAAGCCCCAAACCCTAAACCCTAAACCACCCGGCGTTTCTCTTTTCGGATGAAAATTAAATGGACATGTTAGCTCTGCCTCTTCCTTTATAAACAACTAATAAACGCACGAACAAACAAACAAACAAATAAATAAAGGAGCGAAGGGATGAAGAAATCAAGGGAGAAAACAATTCATTTTAAAATGAGGAAAATAAAAAACCAACGGGTAAAGGAACAAACAAACAAAGCAACAAACAGCCAAATGAAAATTAAATAAATTAATAAGCAAATAAACAAACAAACAAACAAACAAATAAATAAACAAACAAACGAACAAACAAATAAATAAACAAACAAACAAACAAACAAATGAAATAACAAACAAATAAACA
>JRZD01020187.1:0-16767 GCA_000826945.1 Eimeria nieschulzi
TTTCAGAAGAGGATTTTTAGGCCATGGCTGGTTGCGTGGTACATGAGGCGACACAGCCCGTCGCTTTGGTCTGTACTATGCATGCGCCATGCGGTTATCTGTACACTCTCTAGAACTAATATAATTATACTAGTATGAGAGAAGCCACTATTGCTACTGGGTATTCATTTTTTAACTAGTTGCAGCATATCGAAAAGCGAGCGGGATGCCCTGGAGCCTTGAAGGGTCAATGCCAGATTCGTGAAGCTGGATTAGAGGTTTTCTGCCTAACAAAGGCCGGCGTGACGTCCTTCTCTACGTATAGCGTTGTGATCTGGGTTTTCTAGTTTTTTAATAGCATTCTGTGATTTTTTGCTTGTTTGTTAGCTCATAGCATGTTAATGCATGTGTTGGCTATTCTGGTGTAACTACCATACTTTGGCCTCTGTTTAGAGGCATCAGTATTGACACGAAACAATAACTAAAAGATAGTTAGTCCCCAAAAATGACTGTTTCTTTTTGGCTTGCCTCTCTGAGGGCATATCTACCTCAACAAAGCCAAGCAGCCAGGGATGCGGCAAAAATCCAGGCCAGCTGAGCATTGAGCACGCATGCATTCAAACACACAATCCGATGAGCTGAGCTACTGTTCCTCACAAGCACAAGCTTAACCAGTCTACTTATATATCACTTAGGGCAATACTTGTGGCAATTCTGTGTCGTAGCAAACTGACCAACACTGCAATACCAAACACACGCATTCACATGCACCATCTTCGCCGTATTCCCTCTCAGCTTAGCCGTTCCGAGGATGTCGTGGTCTCAGGGAAGGAAGGCTTGTTGCAGAGACTGTTGCAGAAACTTTTTTGGTGAGAGATGAGTCTTAACAGTGGTTACGTGTTTGGTACTTATAATCTCCAGGCAGAGGCCTAAGTACGACCGTTACACAGCCTCTGAGATTATATGCTACGCTGCGTACGTAAGATGTATCATTCCCTCATTTTTCCTGCACTGCCTCGCCGCATAGCTGTGTCGAGGCTGGTATAGTCTCAGGACTTTGGGGGGCTGACTGTTCTTAAATAGTTAGTTTAGTGCTTGTGATCTCTAGGTAGTAATAATTGAGATTGCTCTACTCTGTGAAATCACGTTTACCCCCCAGAAACCCCTGCTTGCAACTTAAGGCTTTAATAGCGAGCTACTTCCCGAAAAACACTCCCTCAAACTATCGCCAGACAGTAGACGCTACTCTTTGACCAACTGGCGGTTACAAGATCAAAGGAGTTAGTCATTAGACACTGTCTACTCAGACGGTTCTTGCAAATAAAGGGCTCATGGCTGCCATAAACACCCTTGCTTTTCTTCTGAGGTAGCGCAACCACTATTTATTGCCCATAGCTTCGGCCATTTCAAGCAAAGGCCACCTCTTATGACTGCGATATCTTCAGCGAAAGTTTTTAGAGTTTCCGGCCAAGCAGGGAGGAGCATGTGGACATTGCTGGAGCCCAGCTGTCTACTATACAATCCGAGGAAACTGGGCTGCTTCTCCTAATATACATAGTATGACCGTTCTGCTCAGAGCTAACTTAGGGCACTCATTAAGGCAATTTAGTGTTATAACGAACAGACAAACACTGCACAGGTGGCCTGTAAAAAGCAACTAGCGGTTACGAAAGCACCTTGGAGAAAGGGAAGCTTGTTCGGCTTCCATTTCTTAGACAACACAAACAAATACCCCTTATTGGGAAAAGAATACAGTCCTGCCTCATAGTGGGAGCCCTGCCAAAACGGCAGATCACTTGGGGCCTTCAGCTCTGTATACGTGTTATGCCGTCGCCTTGCACATATTAATGCTATTGAAGGCTTGGCTGGTTGTCCGCGTCGCCTGTCGTCCTTATATTTAAGCCCTACCTGACTCGCGATTGTTCAAGTTGTCTTGAGCTACTCAGAAAGAGAGACGTACATCTCTCTAATGGGCTTAGCATATGCCTCAGCCAGCTGGCGACGTATAACTGTGAATCCGCCCTGTTTGTCGTCAGGTTCTTCGTCGATTCCACCAAGGGGGAGTGCCACATCATGGGGAACAAGGTAGACAGCCTTGGGCCTCTCAAACGTATCCAATGTTAGCCATGTGTGTCCTTCAATCTGCTTTAGCACGAAATCCCTCAGTGCAGGTAAAGAAACCAGGTTCTCGTAAGACCCCCCATAGTCATCTGAAAACTACATATAGCAAGACAACATGGTCACACCAATCGTTAAATGGGTGCAGGTATATTAATGCAAGTGTGGACCTGCGCAGGCATGAAGACGGCCTTAGGTCCACAGCTCCAGCTCTGTATTTCCTAGGAATTGGCGGGAATTAACATAGGATTGTGCTCACAGCAAACCTCCTTTTAGCCCAGCGGATAACTGCGCTTTTTCGTGGTTGAATAATCGCTACCAGTGGTGACTGCGCAGGGGCAAGCAGTAACAAGCAAGGTCTTGATTGCTCTCCCTGAACCATGCTTTTATTAACTTTAGGGACAACAGGTGGCACTTCCACTCACTGCTGGGCCGTTGGTTCTACTACGTGCGTAACAAAACTCGTCTGTGCTGTGTGGCTGACTGACGTGGAAGTCATCCGCATACAATAGGACTCGACGGACTATAGGAACCTTTTTGATCTGCCGCTCCGCTTCTTCGATGTCAATGAACTCCCCCGCGGCAGTCAATACATTGCGAGACAATGCGCTGACCATTAGAAGGGGAAAATCAGCCCCAGCAGAAATCGCTACTAGGCCTGTTCTGTACATCCCTCGAGTCGTAAGCTGCCGCTGAAAGGCAGTTTGGTGTCTGTAATATCCTGCGAGCAGCATCATAAATTGCGAAAATAATCCACTGTCATTACAAAAAATGGGGAGATGATCACTGTCTCCTTGCTGAGAGGCTATCCCAATCGCTCGGTTCCTTTCGGGAGTAATTGTGGCCAAACTGATTTGGCGGATTCGAGGAGTTTGCTAGAAGCCTAGTTGCAACTGTGAGAACGGAAAGAACAAAAGTATCATCGTTACTTACCGACGGACACGCATGCTCCCTGGATGACGACCTCTCCCCTGCAAAGCAGACAGTATGTTGCAGACCATCACACGACAGACTCCCAATCAAGTGAGGTGGAATGGCACGACGTTGAGCAACCCCATGAACTTTCAATCTAGTTCCGACGCTGCGGTGGAAACGGTAATGGCATTATAAAATTAAGGAGTAAGACGAGAACTCCACATGCCGCCAATACGGGTAGATAATCTGCCTATAAAGATGGGCGTTGCATTGGCATTCTCAACGCACTCAGTAACCTCGTGCCTCATGCGGCTATTAAGGACAATGCGCCGGAAATCCTCAAAGTCATTTGGAGCGGTAGACAGCTGTAGCCGATCACTTCCTGCACGGGTGGCATCGAGTATGAGCGGTGAAGTTCCTCCGCGTCGAGCCGGCACTCCGTCAGCATGGAATTCTACGAGTCCTGCCTCGTCGGAAGCACTGAGCTTCTCTAGCGCCACAGTCAGCACAGGCGACGCCCATCCTAATGGTGCCGCTCGTATCCGTTGAAATCGCGTGGGATCAGCCGAATTGTCATTTTGTTGCCGAGTTGAAAATGCAACGCCAGTTTGGGCGGAGCAGCAAGCCTGTCGGATGGAATAACCGGCAGTAAGATGGAGTGAGTGCACGCGTGCAAGCTTTGTTGAAATCACTGCCAGCTCTGTGGAAGCAAAGCCGCAACGTCGTATGCTACGTCTGTGCCTCTGAACAAACAAGGGCGTGAAGTGCTAAAGTAACTGCCGCGCCCCCTCCCATAGCCTTGCATTTACATGAACGATGATAACGGAATATAGAAGCTGCAACTCCTTAATTAACTCGCTTGAAGCTAGCGCGGGGGCCACGAAGAGCGTGTGTATGCTGGCCAGCATTTTCTTCAATTCTTGGAACGGCTACGCACAAGAACACATACCAAAGACCCAGCGCCACGTGACAAGCACAGCGAAGTACTGTACAAGGCTATTCCAGTTCCAAAATGACCAAAGCCCACTGAACACTGCGCCTTCAAAGGTTCTCCGGCCCTGTAATGACATGCGAGGCAATCCGCCTGCATCAACCATTCCTTAAGATGTCCTCTTGTATTGCCCTATAGTGCATCAATCGTGTTGTACACCTGAGTGCGCAGGGTAACCACGGAGCTATCATAAATCTTGCTAACCGGCTGCGCAAGAAGTTCCACGTCTCCCGTTCGCCAGTATGATCGTGCCCTCCAACGTAGCTTTAGCAGTACCATGAAGCGCCTCAGTCTTCCCATGCGCTTCAAGGTACGTCGAGCCTGAGGTGCACAGCAAAGCACTGTCTCCTGGGTACATCGCCAGAGTAGTCACCGGCTCGCTGGTCATCACTACAACGTCTCGCGTAATCGGTGTACTTACAGCGGCATGCAACATAGGTAGGATGCCGCCTGCTGCCGATAGTACGGTTGGCTGTACGGCGCCAACGTCCTCCCGTAATGCCAGCAATCCCTGATGAAGCGCACACACAGCCCCTCATCGACCTGCTTCAGTATGGGAAGGGGATGTACAGACTTGTCCTGATGGGTGCCAAAAACAGGACGGAACTACAGCGGAGGTGACACTGCTATCACTTTGGTTGCCTGTATGCCATAGCTCGCTGACAATTCCCGCTCGAGCACCGCGGGTTTGAAAAAAAAATATGAAGCGACTGGAATTCCTCCAAAGGTCTCGCTGCTCTAAGCGCGTGCACGACAGTTTTGCGTTTTGGGCTTTCTGTGGATTTGCATTAAAAGAGGAGTGCGGCAGTTGGTGCAACGACAGTGTACGGCGCACTCGTCACGTACTCTGTGGGCGAAGGCCGCAGCTGCTCCTGCTTGAATGACAGCGAGATGAATAACCCGCTGGTGAATCGACGCCAGGGAGTCAGCACAGAGAACTCGATCATCTACGCATCCAACAGCGCACACACAAGCGACCCAGAGTAACTGCCGTCGCAGTGTGCATGGCAGTCTTCAGCAAGCTGCGTCGTGGACCTAAGGCAACGCTTGATGCACGTCGAAAAGATAAAGTTAAGAGGTCTCTGGGAAGGTAGTGAAAAGACCCTCACCTTTGGTGAAGGCAACGGCTCCGACTCTCCAGTCCGTGAGCGTCTCAAGAGAGGCTAGCATATTCTCATTGCTGAGCATAGCTCCGTTGAATGGCATGGACAGAGCTGAG
The DNA here is from genome assembly GCA_000826945.1 of Eimeria nieschulzi. Classification (NCBI taxonomy): domain Eukaryota; phylum Apicomplexa; class Conoidasida; order Eucoccidiorida; family Eimeriidae; genus Eimeria; species Eimeria nieschulzi. Next base: position 5,223 of record JRZD01020187.1, read on the forward strand.
GTCAACCGCACAGATGCTGTGAATGAAATGGGGTCTCAATCCATGCCACATATGAACTGCGACAGTCGCCGTCTGAATATCAATGGCTCCTTCTGCTTTGAAGGATGGCTGCTGCTACTTCACCGTTTGCAATACACTAGGCATATGACCCTCTTACATGCTACGAGAATACGCGGATTGGAATTCTACAGACTACAGTGTGGAGCTGCCACACCCAATAGCCACCAACGCCCTACCTCGGGGATAGAGAACAGCATGAATGTCGGCACTGCCAAAACCTTGCTGATCTGTTTCCTGATGCTTCTGCCATGCAGAGCCCTGCGTAATATACAAAAGGTGTTTAACAAACTGGCGCTGTTATATGTGCGAGGCCCCCTTTCTCGGTTGGGAAAAATTGAATTCTCGTAGCTCGCTCATGAACCGCACGTTATGAATCTGCCTGTACGGATTAGACTACCAACTGATCCTTTGGTGTAACTGAGTGTTGGGATGATTACAGCTTCTTTCGGTTTTGTAATGGAAAGCTGCCTTGCCTTAAGAGAATCGGTGAAATCCCAAAAATCAACAAGGGTCAGCTCGAGGGCTTGAGCTCGCAACATGGCCTGATCTCCCACCTGAAAAACCGCCCAATTGTTGAGCAGTTTTTCATGAAGTGCCTGACACTACGACAATAGAACAAAACTGTTGTCATTCTACCTATCACATGAGATACCGTCGAGTGTCGAGACAATTGCGTCCTGTAGCAGGAGGCCAACTGCGATACTTTCATCGCAAAGAGCCATAGATATTCACGCCCTCGTGCATGCTTCCTGACGTTTTCATTCGAAGTGCTTACAGCGTCAAGCGAAATGATCGTGGAAAGGCTGGCCAGTTGTCCCCTTTCAACGAGGTCTAGCACCATCTCGAGGTGCCGCCAGTCTGTACATAGATGTGTCATCTCTGCGGCATTCGCACAACAAAAGCCCCTTGACAAAAGTTCTAGCAAAGCATAGCAACGCCGCTGTCCTCAGGATAGAGAAAGGGTTCCATAAACCTAGAGTTGTCACAGCTGGAGACGGTTCTTCATCAGCCACCTGGAGCACTGCAGGGAGGGTAATATACTTGTACCCATCAGGCTTACGCGTGTGTATCATGACTTCCAGAAACCGACGCGTGTTCATATCGGGATGCACAGGCACCACTGTGACGCCAAATGCACCAGCTGCTCACATCCACACCAGTATGGCCTCCAAAGAGGAACAATAAGCCCTGCTCGACATGCCTGAAGCTGCCACTCCAAACTGGCCACACGTACTGACACGCAGACCCTGAGACTACTACTGGTGTCCACCACACGAAATGTCGGAAAAACTGGGAGGGGGGAAGCCATGTGAGCCGGTTCCAATCTTTCATACCGCCAAAGTCAGAGAGCAGCAATTCGACAGAGTTCGCTGCCCACGTTCCCAAAAGGCGTAGCGGCTCATTTGCGCCATCACGCTGAGGTAATTGTGAATTAGGCACAGAGCTGTCTAATGCTGCTCCCACAGACGCCGCCAGCGCATGACCCTGCGAAAAACCTCCCGCAGGAGAATGAGTAAACTCTATAAATTGGCTCCAGAAGATGTACAGGCGCCCGTGAGTTTATCACCAAAGCGGTACACGAACCCCTAAGCCACTGCATACCAAGCCTGCCTACTGCGCTTTCTCAACGCCACTACCCCGTGCCTCCACACTCCCTCCTTGTCAGCATTCTGACCCTGTAGACTGGTGTTGCACCACAACCACTGAAACTTCTGTTCGTCACATCCCACTGTGGTGCGATTGTGAATGCCATGCCTGTTTGTACGTAATTGCACGAAGTACGTTGCCTGTGTAGTCATCAGTCGTGAGGAGCCACGGCGAGTCTCCGAACAGCGCTGCGGCTTTTCGCAACAAGTCGAAGCTGCGACGCACACGCCAGAAAATCATGCCCTTCCATCGGCAGTACGATACAGTGCCAGTTGATATGGGGTTAACTGCAAGGGCTTATAAGGAGGAAGACTCGCGGAAACTAGACCGGAGCACATGGCACGATATGTGGGAAGAGGGCACGGTAACCACTGCTGCACTGGAAAATACAGGCGTGAATGGGAGTCCAGCGTGTACGCAGCGACGTGACAGTGACAAGTTTACAGCAGCCAAGGACGTCTATGGTTTCAGCTGAGGTGGGCTACTGAGCTAGTGTGTGGGGTGTTGGTATTGGACTCCCCCATGTCTGGTAAGACTTACGGACGTTTGATGGGGGCTGTAGCATCTGCAGCCAGTTCGGGCGGCAAGGCACTAAAAGCCCAGGCTTGCCTGCCGTTGTTGCCACCTTGCTGCCTGGCGTTTGGCGCATTGGTAAACCCCCTGTAATTGGGCTTAGAGCTTAGCTTTTCTTGAACAGAGACGTGGGAGGAAGTGTCTGGAAGCGGGGCCCTCTCGTCCTTGCTGGAAGCCGATACAAAAGGATCTGCCTCCGTCGGCTCCCCCAAGGCTTCTCTACTCATTTCTACTTCACTCTTTGTAGGCGCTGGCTGTTGCTGTTTTAGGGTAGGGTCACCATCGCTCGCAGTAACTCCCTGGCATATTTGGAGCGGCTGCGTTTGAAACAGTGAATGCAGCGACGAAAACAGCAGAACTAGAATCAGCAGCCCAGTTGATGAGTGACCGGCGCTCCTTGCCCCTGAGGTGGTTAGATGTTGCATTGCCATGGCTGTGGAAAGCAAGTTGCTTTCAAGGCTTTCCAATGCCAATGCCCTTCCTTCTGCTGCTCGCCTAGCAGCTGAGGTTCCTTCGAGACTACAAAAGGATTATCCGTTTTAGCGTTGCTAGGGATATATCCCTACATCCTTGCTATAAGGCGTCTATTAACCTAGGTAGTACAATGATGCCGTAGGCCTTGTAAGTTATGATCAAAGCGGCGGCAGCTGAGTGAGTCTAATTCCATGACCAGAGGATGCCCAGCATAGAACCCTCAAAATTCGAGCTTGCCGAAAGCTCAACTTGTAGAAAGCAACCCTTGCTTCAGGATTAGAGCCCATTGCCAGCTAAACAAGCTCGTTAAATACAGAGTAATGATGTCCTAATAGTGCTTTACCACAGAATAACGCGATCAGTCGGGTACTGCTTGTAGTTGTCGATAGGCTGATACTGCCTGGTGGTAGTGAGTGGATCCTAGGGTTTGCTGTTACTCGTTCTTCCTTGTTGAAGGTCATGACAACATCAGAAAACAAGCTTATTAATTCTTCACTAATGTACTTGAGGAGGGATCGATCCTAATGAAAAAAGACCGTTTTGGGGCTGACCAGGCTCGACCGCAGGTCAAGGGACCTTGTTAGGAGCCCGAAGCTGCGAAGAAACAGCTCCAGCTGGGTGCATACACCGCAAAAGAAGCGGCATCACGTTAGTTGCAACTTAATTCCTAGGCATGCCTATTATTACACGAGGAGTTTACGGACACTCGGCCTCTGCATGAGTGTTCCAGTGTGAACGCTCTTCGGAACGTCGTTTCAAGGACTTGGCACAAGATCCTGGTCTTCATGCTTTAATTCTGCACCCGTTTCAAAGCCGCTACCATTGGTTCCCTTTGGCACCGCAGTGCATGCAGCCCAATGGCAGTCCAAAACTTTGCGTGCCTATTCGTCGTGTAACAGTTTATTCGTCTATGTGCAAGGCTCAGCATCTGGCTAACTTCCTTTCCGAACATGGCAACATTAGAAAATGCATGTATGCATTTTAAACTGATATACTTGGAAAGGGATTGATTCTAGTGAAGACAGACCGTTTATAATACCCCTGCCATATCTCAGCTACTTCGTAGCAGATGCTGAGTACTTCCCTACCCACGCCTATCCTGCATTGCATTACCACCCTTTCAGGCATCCACGATAGGCGCTGTGAACAACAGGGCAAGGCAGGCCTTTAGAGCTGTTCCTACATTCTATTATCCTCCGCCAGCTTGCCGATGAGAACTGCGGCTTTAAGCCATTTGCACCATCAGCATATCTGTTCGTGACTCCAGTTTCCTCTGAGATGCGACTGGAACATGGAAGCCGTCTGGAAACATCCATTTGGCTGGTCCTGCTGCTCCTCGGCTACTCTGATTTCAGAAGCGGCGTCTACGCCTATAAGATCCATGCAGAGGCGTCATATGCATTACAACTACCTCCGCTGACGTACTTCAGGCAGCAAACATGCCAGGGAATTTATGAGGAGGCAGCCACGCATGCGTGTACTCCTTTTGGAGGTCCTCTATCTCGGAGGCAAGGGTTCTTTTCACATCATTTTCATGCAGTTCAAAAGTTTGTAAGTGGAGATGTGGGGCCCTCGTATGGAGACCTGGCGGCTTTGGAGGTGTATGACGGCAGTGACACACGCAAAATACAGCGGCCTTCAGGCGGTTTGGCAGCAGCTGTTCGTGCTGATCCAAAGCAGCAACGCAAAGATCACAAGGTTTTGGGTGCGATGATGGACCTCTTTTTCTTCCCCAAGCCACGGCTCGGTTCCATGGGCGGCTTGGGGCCAGCTCTACTTCCGAGAGGGCAAACAGTGATTCTCCAGCTACAGGAGGCACTACGGAAACTTCAGAGGAACCAGGGCTTTGAGGAGGTGAGACCCTACGGTGCCACTAGCAAGCCATGTCTACTTGCCGACTTTTGCTGGGGCTGAAGCAAGAGAAGCTGCTGTCTCTTGTTGGCAATCGACTCCGGATTTATTATGGTAGTCTTATGTGGGATACAGAAGAAATTGTCTGCCTGCTTAATCCTCAGGTCCGCACGGGCTCGTTGGCTCAAGCTTGGCTATGGCGCCGAAGCGGGCACCTGAAGCATTTCGCGGAAAATATGTACGTTATTGCAAATGGTGATGTTACTCAAGGATTTGCTGCCAACTGTGACGTCTCCGGATCTGCAGGATCTCAATTGCTTGAAGGAGAGCAGCACGATACGCAAGGTCGTGCTGTTGCTGGCGACACGGACCTTGACACGTCATATCTTCTGAAACCAATGAGCTGCCCTCTACACCTTTCCTTCTATTTTGGCCATCCTGTGGGTGTCTCACCCACGCACTGGTCTCCCTTGCGTCGAGCCTTCGGATTTGATTTCGATGTTCTGAGAGCATCTACGAGCAGTAACGAGTGGATTCCTTTACATGCAGCGTGACAACGCTTGCCTGCTCTGCATCCAACAGAGCTCTCAGCAAGCATCTCGGTCGTGCGCTGTCTATAGGCTCGAAGAGATGCTGCCTTGCCGCTGCGGATAAGTGAGTTTGGTCATGTCTTCAGACGTGAGGTGCCTAGTGCCTTATACGGCCTATTGCGCATGAGGGAATTTACTCAGGTAATTATCAGCACCCACAAGCAAGTTCTGGCATTGCCCTGACGTACCAGCCACTCCCTCATCGATGACACTTTACGCAGCCACGAAACTTCTGCCTGTGTGCGCTGCGAAGGCATCTTGCTCGCTCTTGTTTCACAGTTTATTCTGTAGTTTTGGAAGCATTGGCGAGTTTGGCTGAGTGTCTAATTACCCACATCTTCTGTTCCGATTGTTGGCTTTTGCAGGACGACGGGCACATTTTGTGTCGCATGTCCCAAGCAGCAGCCGAAGTGGCTAGTTTTCTCTCAACATGTCAGAGGCTTTACAAGGCAGTCGGCTTTAGAAAGCGCAAGGTGGCAATTCGTCTCTCTACGCGGTACCTCACGACATTACGCCATTTATAGCTTGCGAGGCAGACAGTGTCTGCTTGATTAGAGAACGCTGGTATTGTTTCTGGAGCCCGCCCCTGCTCCTTGTTTTAAATCACAATCTCCCTGGTAGCGTCACTGGAAGAGAAAGCAAGGTTTGATGTCGTTTTGCAGGCCTCAAAATAGCCAGGGATCAGCGCAGGAGTGGGCTCGTGCTGATGTGAGACGCTGCCTGTATGGCCTACTCATAGACTATCCACTACACCCTCACACCCCTGTCGAGTCTTTGCACGCGCCGCGATAGTCCCACAATTGCACCTGTATCACGGACCAGGTAAAGAACCTGGGAATACCTAAGAGTTGCGCTGATGTGCGTTACAGCAACTGTTGCGTACTGCTCTAGATAGCCTAGGCCTTTGCTTTACAGTAGCAGAAGGTGAAGGCGCCTTTTACGGCCCCAAGATTGACTTATTACTTCCAGATGTTAGTGGACGGTTATGGCAAACTGGCACTCTGCAGGTAGCTCAACGTCCACGGCGTTCATGAAAAGCGTATCAGTTGCTGCATTCATTGCACCTGCTGTAAGGTGCCAACGGGGGTTGCAGGCCAGCATGCGTGGCAGTATTAGCAGCATATCGCCGATAGCGGGGTGTCAACTCTCTGGCTTGCAGCCTGAAGCCATGCTGTGTTGTCTCCTGACTGTTTGCCAGAGCAGGAACCGCTGACATGGGTGCTTGTGAGTTCTTATTGACCCTTTCAGGTTGACATGTTTTCGCCTGTGGCCTTTGGCCTGGAAGCTGCCTCTGGGATTGACGACCATTTGTGCCTCCTTCATCGTGCTATGTGTGGCTCACTGGAGCGTTTCCTCGCCCTTGTGCTGGAGAACGCAGACGGGCATTTGAAACCTTGGATGGCGCCAACACAGGTACCTTGGAGAGGGCAGCAGGCGGAGTTTCTTTGCACATCGTCAGCCAGTTCCAGTTCTCCTTGATGTGCTTTGTGGCTGCTGCGGGTCGTCTCGCAGGTAGCAGTGCTCACTATTGGGGCTGGGCAGGCGGACGCTGCAGAGGCCTTGGGTAGGAGGCTGCGGAATGCGGGAATCCGCGTATTGATTGACACGAGACCCGTACATATCTCCAGAAAACTGAAGTGTGCACAGCACCTGCACTGAACTATCTACGATTTGTTTGACATATGCAGAACAAATGCGCTGATCGAAGCAGCTAGCCTCTTTGGGGTTTTGCCGCCTGATCCACTTCACATTGCACTTCTTTTGATTTATGTATTCGTGACTAGTCGTTGTCTGTTGTGGAATTTTTCATGCAGGCCACAGTTGAGACACCGTACGCCCGAGATGTGGTTGTTGGGAAGCACAGATCAAGAAAGGAATACCGTTACAGTAAGGAGGTAAACCCTATCAGAAACTCCGCAGCCAGCTGTCCCTCTCCATATGTGCATGTGACCTTGCTACAATGGCTTGTTATGCATTGATGGACACTGGAGTACGTACTGCCCTATGGATACGCATTTGTCCGTGTCGCGTATTGATAACATGCGCCATGGCCTGTTATGCTATGATGCTTAGGTCTCAAGGGAAACAAGTCGTTATGCCCTTTGCAAAGGCCCTGACATCTGCACGGCGGCGGGCTAAGCTACCATTTTAGGTACTTTCGTCTGTCCACTATGTTCGTGCACAGGCGCATTGGCCTCTGTTCCTGCGTATGCGTCGTTACTGTGCCCAGCTTTTGCCGGCATTGCCAACTGGCTTGAGCCACTCCATCCAATCCATGATGAAAGACGCACGAATGCTCTATCTATACGTGATTTAGTTTATCTTAACTGGGCTTGACGAGTAGCCGTGTTGCTTCGTAACGGAATCGTTCCCGATGTTTTTTTAACACCGCTGTAAACGTCACCTGTGGCACTAATTCGATATTCCTTCCTAGTGAGGGGATGGAAAGCATCACAGGTTCTGCCAGCCATCCAGTCACCTTGTTGACTGTACATGCAATATTTCACGTTCTGGAATTTTATGGCCCGCAGTAGCATAAGATGGGCAGTTAGCATGCTGACATTAGCCCTTGCCAGGAATAATGTAGTTTTAACCTAAGTCATAAGCAAAACCTGGGTGTCTTGACAAAGGCAATGGCAACTCTTAGACACTTTTAGGGGTGCAAATACGACCAGAAATATTCCGTAGATGGCAAATTCTAACCGAAACACGAGTTTAACCACTGTGTAAAGCACAGATGCACTCTAAGGAAGGGTAGACATAAAAGCCCGAATGCACGTATGAATTATTTAAGTTGCGCCGATGAGGCGCTACGCATAATGCACTTGCTGTGCAAAATCTTTTCATTCCCGGAAACAACCCTGTCATCTCAGCATTTCCAATGTGTCGTTCACATTCTCTCTGTCTCTCTCTCTGTCTCGATCTCTCTCGAGGCTACAATTTGAACACGCCTTGCCTACGGTAAAAGTAAGCACTATTTATCTCAGGAGCCGGTGTAGTGCCATCGTATCAGTGTCAAACCGCCCCGCGCTTTCTCTGGGAAAGCTATGGCATCACCTGCAGAGTATTCCTGGTTGTATTTGTGGTAGTGCTTTATAACTAAAAAATAATGTTATTTTTGAAAATGTTTTTCTTGCAATAAGAACAGAAAAAGTATAAATTATTTTGAGGTTAACTATAGCTGATGACGAAGTAGTGATTGTACCGCAGGTGTCAACATGTTCCTTGGGGCCTGACGCGCAGAAGGACTTGAATCAGCGCGTTTAAGTAGTTCCAACGTCAACAGCTACGGTACCACCACTACTTCAGCACCTTGGGTCATGCCATTACGTGTCGTCACGCCTCAAGGAACGCCTTAAGAATAAGCGTCACAAACAACCTGGAACATTGCAGATGGCCAATGCCACAAGGGGGGAAGTGCCGTTAATATCTAGGAGTCGTCCTGGTACATGTGGACGTCAGGGTAGTCGATCATGAAGCCAAATTGTCCCAATAGTGTCAATGATCCCTATGTATGCTCTATCACTTTAAATCCAATAGGCTTTCATAGGGTTACGCTGGTAATAGTTGTAATATTGACGGAGATATACATAAGGCTCCCTGGAACTCCGAATATTTAACTACATGATGGCACCGTGTGTTCTGAGCCGACCAACGCAGAATGATCAGTCCTTTTCTGCCCACGCAGATGCCTCATAAGTTCCCTTCACATTGAGATTGTGTGCCAGCCGTCGTCTGGCTACTGGAGTCCAGTCAAGTGTTCAGAAGCGCACCACAAAAGTTGGTGGTTGCACAGATGTCGGAATGCAAAATGAATTTAATGTCCAATAAAAATGACAGTGAAGGCCAAGCGTTCTCATGTAACCTGCAAGTTACCATTTCGTGCAGTGCAGCTTGAATGCGAGGTCCGCCAACATTGAAATGCAAGATCCACAAACAATTCGGTGCCTTTACTCCACTTGCTGGAGGTCATTGCATTCGCAAGCAAGGAATGCGGTCGTCTTTGAGACTTCATGAATGGCAAGACGTTCGTTTGTTGTACATAGTGAGGACTCATTTTCAGACGCCTGTGACCAATGACTCGCATCCTGTACCCGATGGAGATAACAGCCCTTGAGAATCATCAATGAGATGCGTTTCTCCACGTCTTCGATCTGTGGCGGCACCCAAACACCAACTGAAACCGAGAAATTAACCTTGTAGCAGAGCATATGAAAACAGAACCGTCTTTTTAAACAACACAGTGCCGTAAACCGAGTTGATAAGGTGAGTACCTCGAAGAGGCTTGCTTGCATTTGAAGATGCGCTCCAGAGTAGAAGTACGCCGTCGTCTCCTGCAGACATTAGGCAGAGCGAGCCACAAGAGTGTATCCAGGCCACCTGGTTAACAGCCGCGGCGTGGCCCTTGAGCTGCTGCAGCATGCAGCCCCATAGCCTATGCCAGATGTAGATCTGCGCATCTGACAGGTCAACACGCACACACAAAACAGTTTGTTCATAAAGCTGGTATACATGGGGTTGCTGCGGTGCTTCAACTCGATAAAAACCGTTGTCTTGCGCAAATGCTTTCAGAGGCCAATCACTGCGCAGAGAGGTGATTTTAAATTTCGCTCTGAAACGCCTACTAAGTAGCTTAAGACCTGCTGAGCTACGGCTGAGTTACCCTCTGAACCGGATATTACAAGTTCCTCGGCGAGGCCGCCAAACGCCGGACGAATTGTCAGCCTGCCCAGTTTGTGTCCTCGATATTTTTGAACTACCTTGCGCTCGTCCAAGTCCCAAAGTCGTAGTACCTATAAAGGAAGCAGCAAGGCAAGCAGGGCAGGTTTCTGAATGGTATGATGGGCCATCTTAAAAATACAGTGACGCTTAGAGCCAGTTGCACAAGTGCCGGCTGGGACGAAGGGAGCTAACAAGAAGAAGCTGCCGGACGTAAGCCAGTGCTTCTAGATTACCTTTACCTCATTGCAGAACTCTCAGTCATTAATTCTAGTGCGAGTCTCACTGGTGGTGAATTCGTTGTACTCATCAATATCTGATTGCACACCTTTGAGGCGCACGCAGCAACGACCAGGTCTTTCCCTTGTACCCTGAGGCGGCCAGCACAGTAAGTCTGCAGCACATGCACTTTATTGCAAGTTGTGCCATTAGTTCCCCAATTGTATTGCTCAAGTGCAATACACCTCTTTGTTCTAACGTGCTTGCGCCAGGTGTAGGCGCAGAAGTAACCAACGACAAAAGGGACTTAATTCCTTCCATCTCTAGCCCTCTAGAGGTGTTAGCATTGGCACTGCCATAATCACCAAAACATCTCTTCCTTGGTTGTAAGGTCGAACACTTTGGCTTGACGATCCGCGAAGAAAACGATAATGCTGTCCTGCCCTGGAAGCAAAAACCCTTCTTGGGGCCTGGCAGGTAAGAACCATTCGTACTCCACCACATGAGTGAGAGTGAGATTGGAATGCTGAAGTGAAACCAAACACATGGCTCTGTCGGACCCCATCGAAATCAATCGCTTTGAGCCAGGCACCCACTGCAATGCAACAAGTGAGCCGCTGTGAGTGCAATAATCGCCGATACGTCGACCGTCTTCCCACGCCTCAACAAACGCATTTTCTCCCCCAGTTGCCAGAAGCGAGCCAGTGGAGTCCCAATCCAAAAACGCAGCTGCGCTGGTCAAACGCTGCATTCGCCAGAGCAGCCGACAGGTGCCAATTATATTGCCATTCTCAAAGAGTGGAAGCGGCTGCGTCTGCTCGAGGCGAATAGCCGAGTCGCCATCGTTTTCCAGCCAAGCTGCCAACCACCGGCTCTCCATCTCGCTTTGAGGGAAGTACTCCCTGGAATCTTGCTCCCCCGTTGAATTACTTTTGTTGTATCTGGCAGCATCAGTGGTAAGCATCCACACGCAGACTGACTTGTCAACCGCTCCTGATGCGACAAGGGTTTCTGTGATGTTAGGCAGCTTTGGCGCCACTGCAACGGTCCACACTTCCTTTTGATGTGCTTGCAGACAGCCTACACAGCACTGTGGAAGCAGCGGTATTTTGCAGCAGTGGGGTTCAACAACACTCTCTTTTGAGGAGCACTGGGGCTCAAAGTGCAACGGACAGCATAGAAGTTGGAAACGACGAGCATGCGACAGAATCGTTGCCAGCCTGGACGGCTGCATGGCCACAGAGGCAGGCAAGAGACACGTCAGGTGCCTAAAGAGCTTATTGCGGCACAAGCTGGATATTCCTAGTGCATGAGCCATGAGCTCATCGTCCCGATACATAAGAAGGGACGCGCATTGGTGGACCCTCTCGGTTGTAGCCGAATCGAATGCTGAGGAACTGAGGTCCTCTGCA
>JRZD01020189.1:0-16701 GCA_000826945.1 Eimeria nieschulzi
TGCAAAGGTATTCCAGGCCCGGAGGTTCCCGTGGGGAGACGCAAAAACCGGCGGTTTCAATCTCTCCTCCTGGTGGTGTACGCGCTGCCTCAAGGCTGTTTACCGATTCCGGCCAGCCGGCATACAACGGCCAGCGGCGCAGATCGGCATACACCAGTGGGGAAACCAACAAAAATGAGTCTTTACGCAGCTTTCGGAGCGCTTGGCCCGAAGCGAAGCGCTCTCTGGTTCATGGCCCTGCCTCTAAAGACCGAAATAGCCCCGAAGCTGGAAGCCTCTCCCCTTTCTATAGTGGTCAAGCGCCCCAACGAAACATGAAATCCTTCCGGGAAATGTTCCAGAAAATGCGCACGGCTGCTCTGCGCTCTTTCGCTACTAATATTGGGCCATCGAAGTCATCCAGCAAACGGCCTCCGTCACGGGGTGGGGCTTCTTCTGAGGCAGGGGCGCGCGGCTCCGCCAATGGCTCCACGGCAGAGGGCAGGATGCAAGACAACCTTCTCAAGGATCCCACAAGAGCCTCACCCAGTAAAGATACGCCGGCTGCTCGGTTTCGGGACATGGCGAGAGATAGACTCAAGAGAAGCGTTTTGGGTTTATCAACCGCTATAGACCACGTGTCCTATGCTAGAAACGGAGACCGATTGGATACCGATGTGGGCTGAAACCTTCCCTCCGAACTCTTACTGTGACCAAATTGTTAGCGTGAATTTCGTCTCTCCGTAGCTTTCCCTTCCGTATGAACAAATAGCCTCAACCTATTGCTACACAACGGCGGGACGCATGACTTGCTTTCTGTATTTACGTGTGCGTGCGTCTTTAAGGGCCGTCCTGGTGAATATTGCTTCGTCGATACTAGCAGAAAGACAATGCAAGTGTTGGGTCAGCTTGCACAAAGTGCACAGCTGGTAGTCTCCCAGATGCGCAGTTTGCAACGCGCTTCAGAGGGTTTAGATGGTTTGGCAGCCCTGGCGGCCGACGGGCATCAATCTAATGGGCCAACCATCATAGGGGCTATCTATCATTTCGACGACTGGGGCTTCTTAGATAGATACAGCAGTGATCGTCACTTCCTAATGACGGATATCCAGCAACAAGGGTCCAAACAAGCAGCCGATTCCTCTCAGCTGCGTCAGACACAAATACACCATCTTGGTCAGCTTTTGGAGCACGTAAAAGAGGCTAGCGGTGAGGCTGCAACTTTGCCTGTGTTGGCGTTTCCGGTATCTAGTTGTTCTTCCACTCTCCGTACATTGGACTTTCGGTTTGACTGACTTTGCTTCCTCTTCTTGTTCGGCTCAGAGCTCTGGGAATTGAGAGTGAAGAGCGGGGAACCTGAAGTGTGTTTGGTGCTGACCACCTTTGAGGAGCTCATGGAAGCATGGGGGAAAGGAGGGTCACCGTTGATTGTAGCCGTCGCCGTTGCATCTCTTGTTTGTGCTATGTGAGTTCTCCTCCTGCTTCGGAATGCGGTAATGCTACGGATCGCCTTTGCTGGGCATCTGCAATGTTGGTCGGATGAAAAGTTTTCTTTGAAATATCTTTTGCCATAAACTAATGGTGCCTTTTCTTGCCAAGTGCAGAGCACGTCTTGCTTGCTATGGATGCAGCAGATGCGTTAATCTTAGTACAATCAATAGTGGGGGCTCGAGACGCTCTTGCCGAATGCACGATACTTTAGGGGAACTTGTTCCTTTGTTGTGTTAACTGCAGGGCCTATTCCTTTTGTGCTATTCGATGCACTGAGATGGCAGCACAGATCTTCTCCAGCGCTTTGGTGCGATATGGCACGGGAGAGCCGAAGGATGAAACTGTTGAGCGTTTTCTTCGCTATTGTATTATTAATGAATCGTTGACGCAGCATCAGAGAACCATTGATGAGACTGTTGTCCATATCATTTCCCTTGCGCTAATCCACGACAGTCTCACTTCGGGAAACCCCGCTTCAGCAGCGACAACCGAAGCGCCAACTATGGATCGCCTCGCCACCGCTCATTCGCACAAGACAGAGGAACGGTCTTCAAGCGCCGATCATCCTATCTCTACCGTGCGCTCTGAAATTCTCGTTCTTTTAGAGGTGGTTCAGCATACGATATCGGAGCTCCATGTACGACCGCACAGAATGCATGTCTTTTTCACCAGTGACGTAAAGGGGGCGACTCGATGGTAGCAAGCATGTGATACATACGGTACCTGAGGACTTTCTTACCTACCCTGGAGGAGTATTGTACTGGCTGCAGCGCGAAGTGGTTAACAAGCTGCACACCTCATGAGTATCCAGGCAAGGGCTTGCGCATTGTGGAACTCTGCAGGAGGCTGGAGGGCGGCGAGACGAACCGGTCTTTCTAGAGCGTGAAGCAGCACGACACCGCCTAACGACCGTACTACGGAGTCCCAAAGTGGTAATGCAGAAGTTAACTTTTGCTACCCTGGAGTTGCGCGTACATATGAGTAGGTTACTGGCGCTCCGCCTGTCGCTCAGCGAGCTTGGATGCATGCAAATCGCATGGAATGAAATTAACAGCTTCAAGAACCGTGCAACTGTTTTCCTGAAAGAACTGGAATTAGATGTTTAACACGGACTTTTTCGGTGACTGTGTAGGATGCCGGTAAGTTTTGATATATTTCACTCTTTTGGTGCAGACCTCTGCTAAATTGCGCTGATAATTCCTACAGTTTTTGCCATGGGCGTTTAGGAGTTTAGCGGACGTGACTGGCTTAGGTTCAGTCCAACAGTGTGGGTACAAAAGGGTATAGTGTATTTCTGATAGTTCAGCTAATCTACGCTGCGTGCCACCGATGTTGGCTGACTGTGGGCTTTGCAGGAGATCGGGAAGGTGCTTGACAGTGGCCTGGTTATTACTGGGCATTCAACTGTTTGATAACAACAATGATTGAAGTGGGGTTCATACTCACGGCGATTCCGCACTGCAACCTAAACGCAGTTTTTTTTGGCCACTCAGGAATTCAGTCGAGAGTTTCCTCGCTTCTTGCTCATTGATAACCGTACACTGGCAGTAAATACCGATGCAGACAGTAGTAGGGAAAGGGGCCACTGGTGCAGATACTTCCAAAAAATGTGGTTTTCACTGTTTACAATTTATCCTAAAGGCGCCCTTAATTCCAGCCAATGAGCAGCAAAGCACTGTTTGCTTTGTGATGGCGCCTGGTGCTCACCCGCTTTTTAACCCTTCAATTAGGGGTACTTAATAATATGAGTCCCCTGAGTCTGGGGACAGAAATTACACCAAACATCGTCAGACTGACTCTACTACTTAACACAGTGTCGATCGTCTAGCGCTGTTTACAACGTGCTTTACACTTTGGCTTGCCAGCCGTACTGCCTGTTGCAACAGCGCCATCGGGCGATAGATTAAGAATTGTTGGTACCCTTTAGGCTGTTGGATATAATGGCTTCCTCGTAGTCTATGCACTGCATCAGCTTACGAATCCGGTGTTTTAGTTTGCCTCGAATTCGGCAGCAGCTGCACTTGCGGTGTCTTGCTGTTACCTTAGTTTATCTTTAGAGCTTGTATCTTAAGAGTGCTGCCATTGGCTTAAGTCAGGATGCCAATGACAGCTAGTCGGTTCTTTTACGTCTGCCCTCCTCAGATTCCAACACGAGCAGTCTCGCTGCAGTGAGCCCGTTGGCTGCTTAATTGCAGGCTTTCTTTTTATTGTCTTCATGGCTTGTGATTCTTCCAGTTGAAGGGTGGCTAATTGTTGTTAACCGAGGTGTGTGGTTTTCCCTGTGGAGTTGATTTGCACTGATGTTTTTCTTCCAATTCAGATATGTATCCTATTGGCCTGCCAGTGTCTATTCTCTTTGTTCTTGGTTACACAAAACCGGCATCAAGGGTACAATTTCATCAGACAGAACTTTAATTGGGGCGTGTTTTACATTTTCGTGCACGGTTTCAGCAGTCGTTTATTTCGCGATCTCTCGCTAGCGTGCTGCGCAGCTTCAATGCACGGCGCAAATGTTCAAAGCCATTTGGCTTAGTAAGAGGAGATATGGTACTTCAGAGCATAGCCTCGTACATAACAAGATATTGAGAGAGACACTACGATATTACATCTCCTCTGCAGCTACGACTCTCAATCTCTACTCGGGAAACAGCAATGAGGGGCAAAGTTTGCCACGAGAGCACAAAGATATATTAAGCCCCAACTGTCAGAGTATACTTCCTTCAAGGATGTTTGTTTGTGAGACTTGTGCGTGAATCCGTGCTCTGAGGTGCTACAGCCCTTTGAGATGTAAGCATATTCATAAAAGCATGTCTGCTGGCTCGCAGTTATTATCGGAAATATATTCAAACAAGTTTCAGAGTGTTCTCTAGGGGGCATGCCAGCTGACGGCAGTACTGTCCCCGAGCGTTGCAGCACGTGGACGACCTCTAAAGTAAGCCACGGAAGTCGTAGATATAAATTTCGCTCTTAGTTTCGTCTACACAAAATTTGTTTGGAATTTCAAAGACTATTCCAATAGTTTTCTAGCTGTCTTTCGTGGCAGCAGCTTTTTGTTACGTTGAAATGGTCGGCGCTACTGGAGGGCGGTGCCACCCTAGAATAGGTGTCGAAGGCAATCCATATATTCAAAAGCCTATGGTTATTTTTCTTTCGCAATTTGTCTGAAACTTCAAGAAGCCGCTGAGGGTAAACAACTTGTCCACCGTTTAAACGGCCCGATGGTGCGGTGCCGACCGTCGAGCCACACATGCGGGAAATCTTGAAACTTATCAAATCCCCCATTATTTAAAACAACAGTTTAGCAAAACCTGGCTATTTCCATCCCAGCGCCTTTGAGGGAGCTTCATTCACAGGCGGTTTGAAACGCTTGTTATCACGGCGTTGCCAGCTCCGGTGGATATTACTTATCTCCACTTGTACCTCTGAAAGCATCCTCCTTCAGTTCTAAAAATGGCAACCGCACGGGATGCTGTTCAGTGTCTGATGCTCTGCGTTGCCATCCTTGCGGCATTTTCTTGCATAGCGCGAGCCGATTTCAACTTCCCTCTGTATCTCTACTTGTGGTGGACTTTCTTCTACGTTCCTGAAGACAGAAAGGTCGGTAAATGCTCACAGGTTTTAGGCACATGCAGTGCTATCTTTATCTAAACCGGGATTGCAGGTTGCTAGTTGCCTACCTACGACTACAGTGGAGCGTCTACAGGACTTCGAATGTGTTTTCGTTTTCAGAGACAGCAGCGTGTGATGGTATTCTTCATGATGTTGTCATGTCTCCAAGACGGCATTTTCCTGTGCTACTGGCGTGAGCGGCATTACGACTTCGCGCTGCTGTGGTTGAGTCAGGGTCTTAGGCTGACATCTTGAAAAGCACCAGAATTTGCGGGCCTCTAGGAGTTCCGTTTCTCATAGGGTTTGTGGCCTGCGCTTTCTATTCGTGCAGCATTGCGATGGTTTGCGCATGATTGGTTGGCTCTTACGAGTGCAGAAGAGGGAGTGCATGTCCTTGCCACTGTTATTGGAATTGTTGAACTCGGCCTGAAGGTGGGTTACGTCCAAAGAATTACTGTCGTGCTTTTCAAGCTATATAATGGCATGTATCTTTTAATAACGACTAAATCAAGGTAACTAGTCATATGTAAATATTTTTGCGTTTGCACGCAGGTGTTGATCTTGGCCTTGCTGCTCGTGCCCGGCATCACAGCCAACACGGCAGAGATCACAAGAAGGTGGAGCGGCAGTAACGGGCTTATCCGACTGGAAATGCCGGCAACAGAACCGCGAATTGTACTGCAGCAGCCAATGGGACAAGGCAGCCACCGCCAAACCTTTGCGGGACAATCGGGCATGGCTTACACACATTAGCCGCTCAATTTTAAACGAACCAGGGAGTCCAGAAGCCCGCCAGTTTTATTAGAGAGGTTGCTGAAGAGCTTACTTTCTCCTGGGATTTTTTTTAGCTCTCCAACTGCGTCAACAATGCGCTAGTTCGTTTGACACATGAAGAATGAAGTTGGGTGCAAACTAGAGCCGGCACAAATGGTCCAATGGTCTTTGAATATTTCACCAATTTTGTACGCTTAAAAGCCCCTGTGAAGCAATGCGTCCCTACTGCCTCAAAATAGAGCTGTCCACCCTGCCGTGTTGCAGGTGATTTGCCGTTTCAATTTCTTACTGGGGTGCTGCGGCGAAGTTTCCGTGGGTCTTTCTACGGAAGTGTTGAAGTGACACTTTTTGCTAAAAAGTTTTGATTGGTTGTCTGCAATATCCAGCTCCTTTCGAAAGGATGGAGTGCGACCTTTTTCTGTAGACAGCTGCATCAGTGCAAAGCCAATCTTCAAATCGTTGCACCAGCGCATGCAGGCGATGGCCCCTAACATCGCAGCGGCCGTTTTAAATGAGCCTTGCGGATGTGATCCGGCCAGCCGCCAGCACACCGAGACGTTGAGTTTCTTATGGAGGCAGGCCTTCTGCGTGCAGTGCACAATGCTTGCCTGCATAAGAAGCAACAGACCGGTTGACTGCTGGTCCCAGGCTGACCGGGCTCTCTCGAAGCAACCAGAGACGGCGAGTGCAAAGGACAAGGTTTCAAGTGCTTGTTGTTAGCTTTAAGGCATTGAAGACGGGGTGTGTCTTGCTCACTAGAGAATCTCAACAGTTCATCTAACCGTAGCGAAGCACCGCCGCTGCCCACGTCAGCCCCGCACCAAACCCGGCCATCGCAATGACATCTCCGGGTTTCACCTTGCCAGCGTGAACCTGAGAAGACACCATATGGAGTGATTTCAGAGCAGCCAATACATACGTAAGTAGATTTCGAGTTTCTGGAATGCAGAGTTCTAAATGCCATAATGGTACGAGTCTTACAGCTTCACTGAGGCAGAGAGGCACGGATGCCGCGGAAGTGTTTCCGTACTCATCCAGGTTGCAGAGTACCTGCGGCGACGAGCGTTCACCCCAACGATTGCTTCGCTCGATGTTTCTGGATATAACTGTTGGTGTAATGAAATGGAATCTGAAGCCAGCTAGAATACAGAAGTTCGCCGTTTGCGTTAGTGAGCTTACTTTCTCCTGAGGGATTGCGAGTCGCTCTGCGACTGCGTCGATAATGCGCTTGTTTGCTTGATGCATGAGGAGCCAGTCGACATCTCCGGCTTTCAAACCGGCGGCGGCAAGGACCGATTCCAAAGAACTGGGCACTTTGCGCGAAACGAATTTGAATACCTCTCGCCCATTCATGTACATTCGGTCAAAACAACCCCGACTCAACGGCAAAGAACCGTCCTGCTCAGAACAAAGCAGCTTATCTAAAGCAAAGCCTCTTCCACCCAAGCGGCCGAGAAGCAGGAAAATAATGCTGTTCGCGTCGTTGTTGCACTAAATTGCCGCCAGCAGACGGTGCGTTGTGAGTCAAAATACCACGAAAACAAACCTATATGCAATGGAGGCGCACAAAATCTCAGAGACGAATTCATATATAAAACGGACTTAAGGGGAGCTTGTCATCCAAGAGTAATATACCTACCTTGGTTCGCTTGAACGGCAGCGTAATTTCCGCTCCCTGGTAAGGAAGTCTGAGTTGTTTTTGTTCGCTTCCATCGCTGTGTAGGACGTAGCTAAGGAGGCCTAGGGGTTTTCCTTCGTAATTGGCAGGAGCGGCCCCAGGCGCAGCGAGGACTGCTGCGCCTGCGGCATCGCCGAAGAGAATGCAGGTATTTCTATCCGACCAGTCCACCCACCGGCTGAGGGCGTCCGAGCCAACAAGAAGAACCCGGCGGTAGGATGAGCAAGGACTTGTCAAATACATGTTTGCTGCGCAATAATTCAACAGGCACCAGACAGGTTTAACTGAGAAAAAATCGGGAAACTTGCTTCTCGGCCCTAAGGAACTTGGACGCTCCCATAGATTTTTTGAAAAGGAAACCGTATGTACCTGTGACCAGGCCAACAACAAAGCCTGAACAAGCGGCAGTTATGTCAAATGCTGGGGGAGCAGGGTCTCCAGGTTTCTGTATTTCAGCTCCAATCCAGGTGCCATCTCCAAACAGATCGTCTGGTGAAGATGAAGCATGAAGCACAAGATCAATATCCTTGGCCTGGATTCCAGAAGAGGTGACAGCAGCCCGCGCCGCGCGTAGACTTAAATCCCTCAAATGTTCGCCATGGCGCAACACCCGACGAGCGGAAATTCCTGTTCGCGTTCGAATCCACTAGAAACAAACCAAAGGACACAGAAATAATTGCCTCCAATCCATCTCCATCACACCACATTGTGTATATGAAGGAAATTGGCAGTGGTTAACGATCTGTTGTAGCCGGGACTGTTGTGTCACACAAAACGACAACTACAGTAATCGTGAAATGACGGGTGCAGTTTATAGGATCCTGTTAGTCTCGATTCCTGGGTCAAAATGGGATTTCCTTGACACAGAAAAGCAAACCCAAATGCCCAACGCATGTGGTAGCTAGAGTGCAAACAATGGCGTTATGCTGCGTGCACCGCACCTCGTCATTAGTATCCACAATTTGGGCTAGGTCGTCATTCGTGATTCGTGTTTCTGGTACAGCAGAGCCCATGCCAATGATTCGGCAGCCCGAGCCCAAGCATGAGGCAGCCTGAGAGCCAGAAGAGGCGGCTAGTAAAGAGGTTTTCCGTGCAGCCTGTGTCTGTTGAAGGGGGCCACCCAAAATAAATGCAGTGCGGGAAGGGCCTCTCTTTTGTAGTTGTTGGTGATCTAGATGTGGCAGCAAACAGCTATGCCCGGGCTTCACGAGCCCCCGAGCCCTAAGCAAAGCAGTGGCTCCCGGCGTGGCTGTTTTTGCCGCACACAGCAGCAACAGAAGCAGCAGATGCGCCTTTCTCCAGCTGGCGCCTGCCATCACTGTCGATATCCCTGGGCTGCCTGGGTGGGAAAACGGCGCATTACCAAGACTTAATAAAGGGAATTTGTATTAGACAAAGGGACATATACCAGGGGAGAAGCCGCGAACTCAACGGACAGCTGCCGATGAGTCCCCTTCTCAGTGGACGTGCTCACAGCGAATTCAGCTCCTCGAGTCACGGCTAAACGACTCGGGTGTGTGCACAGCATACGCAAAAACCTCTTATATCATCTTCTTGTCAACTTCGCGGAGGAAAAAAATGTGGAGCAGACTACATCGTAGAGTGCTGATAGTCGCAGCCGACTGTGGGGGATGGGACACTTCACGTGTGCTGAAGAGACAAGACTTGCTACCGTCTCGTAGAGGTTGACCCCATGTAGGAAAAAACAAGTCATTACTTTTTTATTTATGTTATTTTATCCTTTTCCACACGATGCATTTATACCTGGGGTACCTCACATAGCAGGTAATAATAAGGCATTTCCCAGGAATAGCTTGACACACCAAATCCTGCTTTTGTTAATCACCAATATTTTCTCGGTATCTTGCACAATGGCATTAAAATTTATCTGCAAAGCTTGCCATGAGTGGAGGGGGGAAATTTGGTGGACCTGACGACTCTGATTGTAACGCCTCAATTCCTGCCATTTTCAAGACGTAGCATGATAATGCAAGTGATCCGTATTCCAGTATTTGCCTGCTCGTTCTAACTTACAATTGTCATAATTAATACTCTAAGTTATGCGAGAGTGGAATGGTTATGGGTGTCTCTCTGAGGAGAAGCTGCCCAGCACCTAAGATTGTGTGCTTGGATGTGTGCGTGCCCAAGGAGCGGCCTGGCTGCACCTTGGCCGCATCTCCACGCCGCATAGCTGCACTGAGGCCCACTTGGTCTTAGAGAGGCAGACGTTGAGAAGCAGGCTTCTTTTTAAGGGACAGAGTATTGCTAATAAATTCGCCTGTTTAGTACTTATGTGTAGCGTGCTGACACGACCTTTACGTTTTTAAAAGGGCGCTTATGCTCAGTGCACGTAGTGGAAAATGCCTATTTTAATGGATTTCTTTGCCTGTCTGTTTTGAATTTACAGAGTGCGCATAAGTGCAGAATCTGACTACTAGAAACCTTTGTATAAAGGATCGTAATTCACGTTTAATGGTGGGGTGGGTAAGAGCAGAGACGAAGTTATCTGTATTTTCAAGGACGTGTCTTATGCTGGGTAGTGGTGGCTGAAAGTGTTTCCTGCAAACTCAAGGTTTGGCAACTGGGAGATGTTGCGATCCCCTCTCACCGCTGGAGCCGTGGGATCGAATGATCCTTTTTTGCTCTTAAGCTCCTTTGAAAAAATGGGATCAAATGATCCCGTTTTGCTCTTAAGCTCCTTTGAAAAAGCCAAATATATCTTTCTTTTAAAACGTTTTCCAAGCTTCTTTTAAACTCTTACACAGTGGAATCGTAGAACTGCTTAGCCGTTAATAGCGCTGTTCGTCTTACCTGGGTTCAGATCTTTTTGAGGAATGAACGAAATTTTACTTTCATGCGAAGAGTGAATCCTTTTTATTTATATACTTTGTCTTTATTATTTTGGAAACCTTTCGAAGTTTTCTTATATAAACACCTTCTAAACAAAGCCAATCGATACTCTGTCGACTAAAGAGGTGTGATGGTGCAACTGCACTAGCCTGCCGTTGCAGTCAAAGGGAACTGTGGCACCATGTGGACCTCCGATTGTACTGACCTCATTTGTTGGGTTTCCTGACTACCGTGGAGTTAGGATCCGAAAAAAAATATGCTTTACCAAGACCCCGTTCTGTCCAGCTTCCAGCTACATGTGCACAACCAATGATAGACAATCCAGAAAATCTAAATGTACATCCGCATTCAGACACAAGAGACGAAGGAGATTATGTAGTAGTTAATTTCTCAGAAGCTACATTGAAAGCCCATATTTCTGAAACCAATCAACAAGCAACTGACAGGGAAGTTGCACATCATTTGCTTTATTATGTTGTATTGCTGCAAAGCAACCGACTGAAGGGCAATATGGGGTACACGAGAATAGCGGCGAAATGTATGCAGGAGTGGAGGTTATGGGAGAGCTTGAAAATCGAGCCCATCGGGCAGCTGGAGGGGCACTTGACTCGTTCACAATCAAAATCAAATACTGATGAGAGAGAAACGGAAATCAGGAAAGGGGAATAAGGAATCAGGAACTTGAAGAAACGCTAAAACGAGCAAATTTTTAAAAAGCTAGTTTTGATTTAGCACTTTGTGAGTTTAATGCCGATAGAAAACTGAGAACAATGAGTAAAGATAAAAAGAATTCCGAGAAATGAACCATACAATAGAAGTACTGAAAGCTGAGCGCCGAGCGTCCGGTGCTTCTATAAAAACAGTTCAAGACTTAAATATGCCGAAGACCATCCTGGATTCCGCAGCAAGGGACATTCGCTAGGAGGGTAACCCTCCGGCTGAGCTACAGCACGAGGAGAGTCAAAAAAAAAATCAAGAAACTGAAAATTTCTTTATTCAATATGTCGGCAAGTGGCATATTCTGGCATATTGTGGAATATCGCCATGCGAAACCGCTCCTTCATCAGGCAGTACAGAGATAATAATTGAGTTGGGAGAGCGTAAGTGCAATAAACGGGAACAGAAGATGTTTCCGTCACCTTCTTGTTGCTATGATAAACAAAATACGACTTTGCATACTCTCTTACTCTTTTTGCTGTCGGCCAACACCAATTCAATAATGAACCGCAGCTCCACACATGACCTAAACTGCCGAAGTCTCCCGTTTTCCATAATTTCCCTCATTAAATATAAAAGCAAAGGCTAAGGACAACTTAGAAATATCGAGAAATAACTTAAATACAACCATGAAAGTGGATGGCACCCACTCTGCCCTTAACACATCCGCTGGGGAGGGAGGGCCCCACGGCCAACCAGCGAGCAGTGTTGTTATGCAGGCTCTCTTTTTGTTCTTTGCCGGCTTTATCTGGAACAGTGAAAAACTTGTCACGCTTTTTCTGTTTCGGACAACAAGGAGTCCCTGCTGGCTCCTTTGGTTCAGGTAGCTGCCGATACCTTCAAGGATTCGGGCGCTTTGCGTGACAATGGACCTATCAGAGGCCATCCCAACCCTTATGGAGTTCGCCGGCAAGTCCAATGGGTCCTGGGAGCCTTCTGGGCTCTCCAGGGGTGCAGGGCGGCAGAGGGGAGTAGCAGCCATAGTAATCTGTTGCAAGACAAAACCACTTGTACTGAGGCGGCCATTGACGGATTTATTTCTACACGAACAGCCCATAGTGTTAAATAATAGATAAGTCATTTTGGGCTTTCTAGCTTACGAGAAAGCCTGAAGGCTGTGAAATGAATAAGGGTTGGTACGGCCACGCTCCGCCTTTGGGGGTCTCAGACTTCGAATTGGGGGGAGCCAATATCTCCTTGGGCTGTGGCTTTAGGGAAAAGCGAATGTTTATTTTTGATTTTTGGGTTCTATTGGAGGGAATGCGTCGCAATTTTCTCTATTGGCCTTCTCTATATTAATTATTTCACTGTCTCTGTACTGTGCTTTCCCTTTTTGCGGCTGGTCAGGTATTGCCGATACGGAAACAGCAAAACGCGTTCTAGAGGTAAGAAGAAAGTAACTGGTCGTTGTTCGTTTCTTTATTTATCTTCGTTGCCAGCGTCAGCAAAGACACTTACCGTCGAATATGACATGAGTTTTCCCTTCAATGTTTCTCGCTCGTTCTTCGTTGTTTCTGTTGTTTGTTTCGGCCAGCAAGCAGGTGGAGATATTAATGCTGCGGCGGCTCTCTATCTGGACTCGTTAGGGCCAGGCGAGGCTGGGCCTCCCCCGGCTGAAGAGGATCTAAGGGCCCCTGACCCCCAGTACACTCAGACCCTCCTCAGTACGTCTGCTTCCTTAGTGGTGTATTTTGTATATCTCAAGAATATTTATGTTTATTACACTGCCCACGAAACATTTAGTTCATGTGACGCTTCTTGCGCATGATATGCGTAATATATGTGTATATATAATGAATATATACGTGTATTCATTTCCCCGTAAACGAGGCACTTCGTTTCCTCGGGGCTTCTTGTGTGTGATCCATTTTATTCATGAATGTATCTGTGTTTTTCTTGCCCCATAAAAGAGGTATTTTGTTTATTTGGGGCTCGCTGTGCAAGACACGAAATCTGCTGTGGGGTGCAGGCCCTCCGTCGAACCGCACGGGACTTGTCAGCGCTTCCACTGGCTGTGAGCTGAAACCCAGCCCTCGAATCTACGTCTTCACTGGCCACACAGCTTAACACCATTTCCCAGTGCTACAGAATATTCTTTTTGTGTAGACAGTTGGGTTCGTCGGACAATGCAAATGTGGAATTGGTTAATGATGCCGTTGATTTCTCAACTTTGCAGATTCTATGCGTTCCTCGTAAATTATTGTAAAAATAATAACGTTAAAATGTTTGAAATCAAATCTATCACGGATTGCTGTGCTCGATGTGTTGCGCCTTTTCCAGTTCCGCAGCAAAACGTGACGGCCTTGGCGGTGGAATCTTCTGCGGGAACAGTCGCATTTCGGGGTCTCTTTGAGCTGCCAGAGGGACTGTCGTGTCAGGATGCTTTTGCTCGTGTATGAAACATACATAGATATAGCTGAATATATATATATATATATATATATATTTGTATGGATGCGTGCTTGTGTGTATGTATATTTATATGCACATTGGTCTCCAGAAGTATTGCCAAAAAACCACGTCACCACCGCTCTCTGGTTAGCTTTGAAGCAGCTATCCTTCAAAGAGTGCGTATTAGGTGTTACTAATTGTGCGCATCCATGGTGTCTATACACTTGGATCTACCTTTGCGCTAATACTACCCAACTTATATCCTCGAGTGTGGAGTAAAATATTTCTTCCTTTATGGCTGCTTTTCATTTCTATGGTTTGCACATATTTTCGTCTGAAGGTGTTTGATGGTTTTTTATTTGGATTGCATTTATTGTTGTTTTGGGTTGCCGTAGGCGCGAGAGCTTTGCCGGCTTCAGAAGAAATGGCTATTGGTCAACATCCAGCAGGTGGATGCTTTTGAGTCTCTCAGATTAAATAGAGACGTCTGGAAAGCAGAAGTAGTCGTGGTACATCTTATAAAACTCCCTAATAAGAATCCCACACATCAACTGCAAACAAAACAGCCCGAGAAGTAGTGCGGCTTTTCCCCTTAGGCTGCTATGGTAGCCATTAGGGCCACCATAATCAAGAGTTGGTCTCTCGTTTGCGTTTCAACGTTGGCTTCGTTTTCGTATAGTCGTTTCCTAGCGATATTTACTTACTTCTTTTTTTTCTATACTTGCATCGGGAGGTGTATTAGCGTAATGAGGCATGGTATCTTGCCCTTTAGTGTTTGCGTTTCTGTTAATTTATTCCTTTGTTATGTTTTGTTTAGGACTTAATAAAGGATTTTTTTATTTTTTGGCAGAGGACGAATCAAAGCGAAGAAGGCCAGGTCTTCTGCGACTTATACCGCGTAAAACCTGTGGCGTTTTGGTTCTTTTGAATGCTTCTGGACTCTTCATTTACTTCATTATATTTATTTATTTCAATCCCGGCTAAATAAGCAATTATATTGTTGTCCTTTTTTCTCTCCATCTTTCTGACAAGCTTTTGTTTCTCCTTTTGCAGGTTACGTCGTTGCCTCATGTGTGCGTCATTGATCCCCTCACGGGCCGTTGTTTAAAGTCTTGGAGCACTCGTTTGTTGAGCGACTCCGTCGCCGTCCAATCTGAATGTACGTAATTCCAATTTAATAAGCACTATTTGTCGTTTGGCATATTGTATTTGTGAAATGTTTATCGTTTGGCATATTGCAGTTATGAAATATTTGACATTTGGATTATTTCATTTATCAAAGATTTGGCAT
Organism: Eimeria nieschulzi; assembly: GCA_000826945.1. Classification (NCBI taxonomy): domain Eukaryota; phylum Apicomplexa; class Conoidasida; order Eucoccidiorida; family Eimeriidae; genus Eimeria; species Eimeria nieschulzi. The sequence continues at coordinate 14,781 of JRZD01020189.1, forward strand.
TTAGAATATTTCATTTAAGGAATGTTTGTCATTTGGCTTATTTTATTTGTGAATTATTTGTCATTTGGATTATTTTATTTAGATCATATTTGTTATTTGGCATATTTCATTTATGTTCATGACGCGTTTGCACCCCGCTTGTCTGCTGGGACGTACCCTTGCTGGCAGATGCAGGAGATAAATCGGTGCGTTATATTTTCTATAAAGAAGTTTTTCAGGCATCTTTTGGGGTTTTGGCGTTTATTGTTTGTTTATGTTCTTGTTTTGTTTTCAGTTTTTGAATTCGTTGAGCAGCAGCAGGCTGCTGAACAAGCGAAAGCCGCGAGCCAGCGGCCTGAAAAAGAAACGCCCGTTGCACCCTCACACCCCACTATGGCTCTTGAGGGTTTTTCTTCTCCCAGCCCCGCCCATACAAATTGTGTAGGGAGAGGAGAGATAGAAAAGAAGAACGAGGACACTAAAGACGCACGCCATGGAGGTGACAGCAAGCCCTCGAATTACGCTGACGTGAATTCTCAGCTAATGGAGCTTCGGAAACTGCGCGAGCAAAGAAGACAGGCACAAAATAACGCATTGCAGTCCAGTTGAAAAGAGACCATATTTTACGTTTGCATGCGAGCGAAAAGCATCTGTCCTTCCACAGTAACGCAAATGGTAACAATGTGCTTTTAACTTTAAACACCCTTTTCGATGTTTCTAATTTGGATTCGCGCACATTTGAGTACCGACTTTTCATCGTTGGTATTGCTAAAGCCAATTGCTGCCGAGTGGAGTCGGCGGACAGCTGACGATGCATTTTATTACAGTTAACACAAGTAGATATTTTTAACCGCAACATTTGAACAAAATATTATATACAAATTGCCGAACTACGAGCATCAAAATACAGATTTTAGTAAACCCTTGCTGGGGTTATCGCTATCACGTGTAGGGAGCCCTGCTCAGGAGGGCCCTCCCATGCTGTTGTAGCTTGTCTGATGAGAAAAAAGAAAGCTTTCTTGGAATTTGGGAATAAAGTCCGTCATAATTAAATTTATTCTGTTTTATTAAAGTGAGAAAGTGATTATTCGTTGGGATTCTTGCGGCGGTTGTCTCGCGTCTCCAGTGGCGGTTTCTATGTTTTTCTTCTTTTAAAGCGACTTCACACAATTCTTTTTTTTCAACGACCCGAAGTTAGTTCACTGAAAACAATACCATGATGAACTTTATCTAAAATTCGCATGCATTTCTGCCTGCGATCTACCCAGGGTACAAACCTCTGCTTGCTCAAAAGGCCTGTGGCAATCAGCCAAAAGCTGCATTTCTCTCTTACCGTTTCTGTCGGATTTTCTTTCCCTTTATGCTTACTCTTTGCAGATGCGCGGAATAAACAAGCAGCACCAGGGAGGGGCCTCCGGACTAACCCTTAAACAAGAAGAAGCCTTGGAAACAGCAGCAGCTGTTGGCGCCTTCTACCTCCCCTGCACTCAAATCTAGTGCTTCTACAGCAGCAGCTGCTGCTGCTACTGCAGCAGAGGCCTCACCGGCTGTGGAACTGTCATTTGCACCGTATTATCGCAGCTTCTCCAGCAGCATGTCTGGTAGCCTGGAGGATCTTGCGTCTGCTTTTAGTGCTGCAGCAACTCCCTCAGCCGATCTGCAGCAGCAGCAGCAGCAGCAGCAGCAAACAGTGTCAGCATCCGCAGCACCGGCGGCAGAGGAGGGCGAAGATGCGCTTTTCGTTGCGTTTCATGCCTCCGCCACCCATCCCTCTCCTGCAGCAGCTGCAGCAGCTGCTGCTGCTGCTTCTTTTATAGATGCAAACGATTCATTTGGGGACTGGGCCTGTGCTCCTGTAGTTTTGTCTCAGCCTCGGGAGCAGAAACAGCAACAGCAGCAGCAGCAACAGCAGCAGCAGCAGCAGCAACAGAGATCGGAAGAG
>JRZD01020190.1:0-16698 GCA_000826945.1 Eimeria nieschulzi
TGAGAAACTTGTCGCAGACCAAAAACAGGTGAGCAGCGAAAAAAACTGTTGCCTTTCGTGCTCGGTCTATCCGTCTTTGTCTTAATGCTTGTCTCCTCTGTGTCTCTTCCTTTTTGTATCTTTTTCAGTGTGTCTTTATGTGTCTCTTTTTGTGCCTCTCGTTCTCTGTGTGGGTCTGCGTCTCTTCCTGTTAGTTTGTCTGTCTCTCTTTTCCTCTCCTTTTTGTCTCTTTTCTGTGTCTTCCTGTTAGCATATCTCTCTCTTTCTCTCTCTGTTTCCGTGTCTCCGTCTGTCGTCTTTCTGCATCTTTCCTGTCTTGGTGAGCCCTGCTGTCTCTCTGCCTCGACCTATTTTTGTGTCTGTGTCTCTTTATGTCTTTCTCTGCGTCTCTTTCTCTGTATTTCTGTCTCTGTCTCTCTATATATCTCTGTCTCTGTCTCTCTGTATATCTCTGTCTCTCTCTGTGTCGTTTTTGTGTCTCTGTTTGTCTGCCTCTCTGATTCTTTCTGTTTTGGTGGGTTTGTCTTACTCTCTGTTTCTATCTCTGTCTGCTTGTCTCTGTCTCTCTGTCTGCGGGCCCCTTTTCACATTTCCGTTTCTTTATTTCTCTCTGCGAGTTTTCTGCTTTTCGCGAGTACACTTCAAGTGTTTGCATGCGCAGACATTCTCTGCAGCGTACAGCAGCAGCAGTCGCCAATGTCGCTTGCCAAAAATACGCAAGCTGCGCAGTTATGGCTTCGTAGATCTGTTATCTTTCCCTACGCACATTGTCTTACCTGTTCTCTGCATGTTTTTCGTCTGAAGTGTCTTTACATCACGTGCTGTGCACTTTTCTCGTTTCCGCATGCGTTTGCTTGGGGCTCTTCCATGCATGCGTTTTCAGGCTTTCTTCTGCGGTCAAAAGAACCGCCGAGGAGTCCGACAGAATTTGCAAGGCGAGGAAAGTGGAGCAGGTGGAGGCGGCAGTCACACTCAAGCAGCTCGAGCAAACTGCTGCTCAGTACAAAGACAAGTGCGGAAGCTGCAGTGGCAGCCAGCCTGCAGACGCTCCTTTCTTTTGTCTGCTGAGGCTCTCGCAATGCCCAGCGCGGCCTTTCTAGGAGCTCTCTCTAGGCATTTTCTCCCCACACGGAGACGATGCCATCTTGAGCTGTAGAGGAGATAGTGGTGTAGGATGCGGATCTACTTGCTAGCGTCTCCCTCAGTGTCTAGACGCTTGTTTCTTTTCTGCACAGTTGCGTGTTTGCATGTTGTTTTGGCTGGATCTCACCGGGTTTTTAGTGGTTTTTGAGTGGCGCGACTTTTCGTGATTTTGCGGAGATCTTTTTTCTGCGCAACTGGACTTAAAGCTCATTACGAGCTTCGCTCTTTTGAAAATGCTCGCCCCTCTGCCTGTCTTCCTTCCTCTGTCTCTGTCTCTGTCATTTTCTGTGTCTGTTTCCCTGTGCCTCTCTGGCTGGCTCTGTGTCCGTCTGTATCTGTTTGCGTGTGCGTCTGTCTGTCTCCTTGTCTGTCTGTCTATGTTTCTCTCTGTCTGCGTCTCTGTTTCTCTCTCGCCCTCTGCCTGTCATGTGCCTCTGTGTGTGGGTGTATTTGCCGCTCCAAAGTCTCTTTGTTGCTGCGGTTCATGTGTCGCCTTTATGTTTCCGTGTTGGTCTGTTTCTGCTGCTCAGCAACGCGACAATCATAGAGGCGCTTGGCCCGCTGACTGCAGAGGTTTGCAATTTGAAGGCCAAGTGCAGAATCAGGTGCTCCTGCGTCTTTAACTGCCACTTGCATGTGATTCGCGTTCCTCTTGTTTTTGGGAACTGACGGCTTCAGGCCCTTCACTCGTCGGTTCAGCAGCAGTTTTTCGGGTGTACATACGCGCGGTCTGCGTTCATCGCTTCGTAAAAGTCTGTATTTTTGTAGAAATGCATTTCTGCCGAAAGCTTGCCAGCACTCGTCTATGGTTGCACCCATGGTGAAAGGGAGAGCTGCATGTTTTTCTGTTCTGTCCTTAGACAGACGCACGCACGTGTCTGTGTTTCTCTATGTGCAGCTAGATGTATGTAGCTAGTGTGCGTAGCTGCGTGCAAACAGACGTATACTTCGTCTGGCTATGTGTGCGTAGCTATTAACGTATAGCTGTGCACACACACACCTTTTGTTTCTGAGGTGTACAGACAGGCGGACAGAGAGCGAGCCAGCCGCATGCTTTTGGGTATATTACCATATGTGTCACCAGATAGATGTGCTCAGGCATATGCGTATATGCGTTTCTGTCTGTCTGTGGAGCTGCGTACTAGCAGATGCGAGGCGCGATCGGCACCTGCCTGGGTCTCTTCGTATTCACTTGTGCACCTTCCCAGGCGTATATCCCTCTTGTCTTGTTTGTCTCTGTTTGTCTCTGCAGAGGCATTTTGCCAGAGTACGCGGAAGACGACGAGTTAGATATCGAGGCTTGGCAAGAGGCAGCAGGGATGAAGGCGCAGACGCCAACAGCTAGCTAACTGCTAGTTGTGGGGAACGTAGCTACCTAGTTAGCTGCAGGGAAAGTAGCTAACTAGCCAACTGAAGGGAACCTAGCTGGCCTCAAGGAAGCTTGTCAGCTGCCACCATGCCACAGAGAAGTTGTGAAGCTCCTGGGTAGCTTCCCTTGGGTTTTGACGGGAGGGTTCTGTTGCAGCACCACAACGAGTTGGCCAGCAGGTCTTTGACAAAATGTATTGATGGTTATTCTGCGAAGCAGAGAGTGCCGACGGCCCTTGCTGCTGCAGCAGGTGCTGCACGTATTGCAGGATCTGCTAAGCAGCTGCCTTCTTCCTGCTAAGGGGCTGTGCTCGTCGCAGCTATGGGCTGCGCACGGCAAAGAAGCTATGGCAGTGTTAGCCCGCCGGTGCCGCTCTTTCCATGCCTCTTTTCTGCTTTCTTCTCTTGCTTTCTCTCCCCCTTCTCGACTAGCTCCACTTCTTATGTACTAGTACTTCTCCTTTTTATGCATTAGTTCTTTATGAAAAGTCGGGCTGCCTCCTCAGTAGCTGAAGACGAAAATGGAGGAATAGAAAGGAACTGAGAGCAGAGCAACACTGCAGACCCAATACATGCCGGTGCAACTGCTTCGTACCCCTATTTGTTGCAGAATATTGCTTTCTCAACTCCCTCACATAAGAGGCAGAAGTTTTTAGAATCTGAGCGAAGACCGGCACGCATAATACCCCAAAAAGCATTCGCCGTCTTACCTCTGCCATTGCCGCGGCGGAAATGAGGGTTACGCAGACGCCGAGAACGTACTATCTGCTTTCTGTTTCTAGCCTAACTAATCTGCGCTTGTGTTTCTGCCATTGCCGAGCAGCAGGCAAGTGTGCTCACGCACTTCTGGTTTCTTGTGCCTGAGCTGGAAGAGGCAAAGAAGGGGTTGTCCTGTAGCATGCTCAACTTACCGGCACGGGTAGCTAGCTTCTCAGCTAGCTTGAGTCATAAAAGGCAGACAAATGCGTGCTCTGTGGACACAAGCTGCAAAGCTCGCAAAAGAAACACCAGCTAGCCATAGCTTGACACTTGCTGCGGAGTGGAGCATGCGCGGTCTACAACACTCTACGCACACCAAAGGTCCTGGGTTTGCGACTACGCCTAGGGTTGAGGCGTCACGAGCAGTTCCTTTACTGAAACAAATGCGTCTCGATGGTTTCTTCTAGTATACTGTGAAAGTTGCAAGATGCTGTTTATTCTAGTTTACTGCTACCTCCAGCTATGCGCAACCGCTGCTGCAGGTGGGCGACGAGACGTCATTATACTAACCCATCGAAAGCCCACAGCAACACATCTTTTCTCCCCTTTCTCGTCATGGAAACAGGACAGGTACATGTAGAAGCCCCTAGAGCAGGGAGAGGAGTTCTATCTCTCTCAGTGGAAGCAGACGTTTGCCTATGCAAGGCTCACCAGAAACTGGCAACACTACCTGGCACTATATGCAGGAGCTGTTTTGCATGGCCAGATCCCAGTACTAAACTGAAATATACATTTCTATGGCGTTTTAAAAAGGCTAACTTTCAAGTTATGGATCTCTCCATTGAGCACGAAGGTTTTAGCGGCAGTTCACTAACTCAGTTTTGTCGTTTACTAAAAGAAAAAGTACGTCTGCTGGTGCTTCTCATGCTAAAAACCAAAGTGGGTTCTTAAAGAATAAATCGAAACTTTAAGAAATATATTTGGAGATGTGCTGGGTATGTACACCATGTTAGTGAGTATCAGGATCTGCTTGGGTATCAGTGAAAGGGTGGGGCGCATACGCAGCTGGAAAGAGCAGTGAGCTTGTTAATTCATTTTTTGCCATAAACAGGAGTACACGTTTTAAAAGACGTAGCAAAGCAGGAATTGTGGTTTTACGGAGAGATTGCCAAGCCCCACATCAGGAGAAGTCGTTACCAGTAGCGCACAAGCGGCAGCCCTGCAGCTGCAGCTGCAGCAGTAGCAGCCCGGATTGCGCAAGAGCGAGTGGGGAAAGGAAAATTGCGCGGCAGACTTGCTTCTCTTGGGAGCCGCAAGGAGCAGAAAGAAAGGAATGGCAGTTGCCTTAGCTTAGAGCAGCCACCGTATGCCTTGGGTGCTTATACACCGGAACACCCCACACCCCGGAGTTCCGCTCCTTTCCACGTATATAGTCTTTTTATCTTTGCACTTTCTTTTTCTCCCGTATATTGTAGTCAAGATGGGGCGCCGACCAGCTCGCTGCTACCGCTACTGCAAGAACAAGCCCTACCCCAAGTCCCGCTTCTGCAGGGGTGTGCCTGACGCCAAACTGCGTATTTACGACGTCGGCAGAAAGAAGGCAGACGTTGATGAATTTCCCTCGGTTGTGCATCTCGTTTCGGACGAATATGAGCAAATTTCGTCCGAGGCCCTCGAGGCGGCTCGGGTTTGCGCGAACAAGGCAAGCAAAGGCATTTCCCGAATTTGTAATCCCGTCTGCACACTTGAAATTGTTGGGAGTTGTTTTCCTGTGTTTTGTACAAGTATCAGGATTTAGAGACTTGCGGTACTTCGTCTAGTAACGAAGTTTATTAGGAGCAGGTATAGGGGTTTGAGTGTCAACAAGGTGCTTGGACGTTCGTGCTCTTGTGGCGGCTCTGCAGTACATGATCAAGTATTGCGGCAAGGACAACTTTCACCTTAGGATGCGCGTTCATCCCTTTCACGTGTTGCGCATCAACAAAATGCTCTCGTGCGCGGGTGAGACAGGTTCTTTCTTTCCGTCGTCTGTATCGGTTCATTTTGCTATTTTCAGCACACTTGCTGCCGTTGCTTTCATTGGGCCTTGCAGGTGCTGATAGGCTGCAGACGGGTATGCGTGGCGCTTTTGGCAAGCCAACGGGACTCGTTGCTCGCGTGGACATTGGCCAAATCCTTATGTCTATCCGCACGAAGGTAAGCGCATGCGTCGCCCTCGTTGTGCATCTCACTAGGGGAATATAGGGGCTTGGAGGGCTGGGGGCCTTTAGGAGGTATCTGCTGCTGCTGCCCGATTATGGAAAAGTAATATTCTAGTGATGTTCTGTGTTTGCTGCTACAGGAATCAATGACAAACACCGCTACTCTCGCCCTGCGCCGTGCTGCCTTCAAGTTCCCAGGCCGTCAAAAAGTGTTTACTTCCAGCAAGTGGGGCTTCACGCCCTTCACCAGGGAAGAATACAAAAAATGGCAGGCAGAGGGTCGTATCGTTTCTGACGGGGTTTGCGCCAAGTGGCTTGCTAAGAAGGGACCTCTCGCCGACACGTTTCCTCTTGCTAAGGATGTCGTGCTTCCTGTTGTGGTCTAAACGCCGTCAAAAATGACGCACGGGCAGCCATCACGGTTTTTGTTGCTGCATGCAAGCGAAGTACTAGCCATATATACAACTGCAAAAACAGAACACCCGCTGTGCGAGGAAATCACTCTTTTCCATTTCTTATAAACGGCTCGTCTTCAGCGGCTTGCCACCGGAATTGCCCGGCCTCACGGGTCCCGAAGTGCAGAGGAAGAAGGAGGCACAGGAATAGTAGCATTAGCTTTCCAAGGAGTGGTTTGCTTCGTTTGCATCCTCAGAAACAAGCATGCCGGAGATCACTTGGGGAATATAAGCAACACCATGCGCGGCGCATAGCGGTATTTGTGATTCTACTGATGCTTGCCAGAACGAGCCCATAGCTGCGCAGGGGGACCTTCCCCACTGTTCACACCTTCACGTTACACTAGCTCCCATAGAACAGGCTAAGTTCCTGGGAGGTAGGAATCAAGTAGAATTTAGTGATAGGTCAATGCCATCCTCCCCTTCAGGCCAGTGACACCCCGGTTAGGTGCTCTACATCACTACTTCCAGCACACGCACAACGCCTGGCTCAGGGTCACCCCCCTGCGTCTACAGCAAGAGAAATACGGAGTACAGCTGTAGCTTACATCTGCAATATACGGGACTTTGCACACCTCTTAAAACAGGGCCTAAGGCAAAGACTGGAGGTCTGCATAGGACCTTAGGACAAAGCCCTGTACAAAGGACGCTGAGGCGAGGGTCAGGAGACCTCTTTAGATCTGGCCTCTAGAGGCCAGCCATCTTCGGAAGCTCCGGGAGGGTTTGGGGAGCACTTGGCATCGGCATGTAAGTGTATGAGGAAAGCGCAGGAAAGACAAGCGAGGAATTTTGATAGCAAGCGCTCTTCAGTGACTTTTAGATGTACACGCCCTACGACGTGCACAGGATGAGACCAGTCGAAGAAGCTCGCGGAGTACTGGCTTTGGCCGTGTGCGATTTGCTTAGGTGCCAATGCCTTTGCTCATATTGTTGATATACTAGAAGCCTAGGCATTATCATCGGACGCTTAAAATTGGTTTCTTACCTAGGGAATTTGCCAACTACCCTAGGCGTTTGACTACTCGGAGGCTTGTGGGAGCTGGGATACAGCACGCTGCAGAGGAAACGAGATTCTAGAAAGCGAGATTGTTAAGCGCCGAGGAGGACGGAAACAGAACAAATTTTTATTTAGCCGGCCGGGAGAAAGTCAACCCTGTAATGAGCGTTGTCTGGCAGTTTCTGTGTGTAACATTTTATTACTATGAGGAATAAGAACTCACCGGCTTGAGCTGGAAAACCAGTAGGTCATCGGCACCTGACGGGGAGGGGGCACGGAGCGACCGGAAACTGGCACCTGAGTTTCCGTCTAGCCGTCTCAATAACCCGACATCTGAGTTTCTTCTTAGCCCCGCAGTCCCTTCTCCCATCTAATTTTGCAGGATTTGGGTTGTTAAGCAAAGCGGAGCAAGGACATGCGATTTTCTGGGCAGCAGTATCGGCGGCAATAGCGCATCATCAACAGCAGCAATGGTGACATGGTGGACCACCCTATGGACGAATGAGGGCACGCATCCTACATGGAGGGCAAATGTAACATGTTAATGTTTCTGTTCGATATTGCAGTGTTTGTTTCTTATCACTTAGAATTGTCCTAATTAATGTTCTAAGTCATCTATCAGTGGAAGGGTAAAGCCTGCCTATATGGGGAGCAGTAGCTCAGCTCCAGGGATTGTGTTGGGATACGTACGTGCCCAAGATGAAGCTGATCTGGACCTTGGTCGCATCCCCTTGCCGCTTGGCTGAGCTCAGGCCGGCATGGTCTTAAAGAGGCAAGCCGGAAAAGAGCAGACTTCTTTGGAGAATAACTATTCTTAAGCTATTGTTCCATAGTAGTACTTATGGGCTTTAAGCAGAGGCCGAAGGTCGAGCTCTACAACAGTTATTGCATGCTAAACTGAGTGTTACTGTCTTAGAAATTTGCCAGTCTGCACTTACATAAGCACGTTATGCAAATTTGCATAGAGCCATGGTTAGCTGCTGGCTTTGGGAGTGGCAGAGGCGGACCGCGCACTGACTGTCGCTCAGACTGAGCAGCTGCAAGGAGAAAGATCAATCAAAAGATCCATAAACAAAAAATTACTTTCTTTAAGATATTGTCAACTGGCACATTCTAATACATCGTGGGATGAGGCCATTTGCGTGCCTTAGCCCAAACGAGAAAAGCTTCGAAACAAGCTGTAGCTTACGTAAACACGCTCAACGGGACTCTGAATCTCCAAAACATTTAAGTTTAGACAGGCAAACTCTGGAAGTTTTTCTATCTCCCTAAAAGGAATCCCGGTTTAATCCTGAGTGCACAACAGCCTGCAGGCTCCACTATCGATTAGGTGTCATCCGGGTTTTCTTGTTGCACTATAAGGCCCATTCGTTTGCGCTCTGGCCAAAGCAATCGTTACTTTTTTAATTTTTTCTTGGTTTTGTCATTGGTTTGTCTAAAAGAAGCGCAGAGCGATTCAAATATAAGTGCTTCTACCCAAACGCTAGCACTTTGTAGGTCAGACAACTGACAAAAAAAACTTCTGCCTTCGTTGGGGCAAAAAGGTTAGGGCTCAAAGCCCAATCTTGCCCACAAGTGTCCTGAATAGATAACCACGCGGATGTTCAATCTCAGGGCGTGGAGCATCGATACACCACCATATCGAGCACTTTCGTTATTATGGCAATGCGGGATGATACCTGGCCCGGATGATCTTCGTCTTCCTCACAACATCCTCGGAATTTTAATAATACCGATATTTATTTAGTCCAAAACTATGTAAAGATGGTTCTCAACTAGCCTTTTACGAATGCCTCCAAGGCTACGTATCTTGGGGCTGGAATTTTCTGTGGGGAACCTTAAAAACCTCACCGTCATCCTTTGAGCAATCCTGATCCAATGGTTTCTACTAGAATTATGTTTCTTATCCAACGAGTGTTGGCGGAAAACAGGGTAGCTGGCATGTGCTTTCCCTAAGCGCATCTTTCCGCAAATTTGCTTGTTGTTGAGAATGTGTATTTCTTCACGCTCCTTTGGTGGATTGGCCTTGCAAGCTACGCTCCTCCTCGCAGGCCCTCCTGTGCCATGCTGGGCCGCAGTTGACAATGAAACTTTTTCTCAGCCAGAAGAGTTATGGGCCAACGAATCAAGTTCACTGGCCAGCTTGAAGACGGAGTCACTTGTTGATGACCCTTTTGAAATGCCTTCCAAAGCAATCACCGAAGCCCTCAAATGGCCTGATCCAGCTGCATTTACCGAAGAGAAACACGAAGCAGCTCCTGGAGTTCCGAACCCTAAAATACAGCACAGCTGTGTTTTGATGGGTGGCAGCCTTGTCGCTGCCCTAGCGCTTTTGCTTATGTTGATCTACTTGCGGCATATAAAGGTGAAAGAACCCAAGGTGATTTCAGAAGGGCTGCCGGTATTTGAGCCAGATGTGCTGCGCAGGATATCTGTAGCCGCAACTTTTCTTTTTGAAATGACGGCGGATGGCTCCCTCAGAAACGTTACAGAGAGCCTGTATAAATCATTGCAGGAAATAGAGATTAGGATGGTTGCAGTTCAGGCCCTTCGTATGCAAGCAGTGAAGAACGAGCGCGCCATGAAGCAGCACGCCAAATTGATAGGAAAGGGGGTGGAAGATGTGGTAGAGTCCACAAAAATGCATGTAGTTTACACCGTAAAGGAGTTCCAAAGACTTGAGGAGGAAGCAATCAAGAATTACCAGACAATACTTGATGGTGTGAATCATCTGAAGGCTCAAGCCGAGGAATTTCCCAGCGTATCCGTGAACGCAAACGCTCTTGCAGCCCACAACATGGCCGTTGTTGCGGAAAACCACCTGTACGACCTAAAAGTCATGACACAACAATTTGAAGAGTTAGCACGCTCGAGTCCCGCCGACATCAACGAGGCCATGCGGCTTATCGAGGCTGCTGCATCCTATGGGTTGAAGATGCAGGATCGTTCAAAAGCCATTCAAAGATTATTGAGACCTCTTCTTACTTGGAACAACCTTCCATATTCAGATTACTGAGGGTGGCGAAGCTGGAAAGCAAAAGCTTGCACAGCAGCCTGTGCTGAGGGAAGAAGACCTGTTGCTCATGAACATTAACGCCAAAGCATTTTCAGTTGCAGTGACCGTGCCTGAGGCCCATTGCAGGTTTACTAAGATGCATATGGGAGCCACTAAGAGTTTGGATGACTTGCAGGTGGTGAGCGATCCTATTGTCACTTTCCAGTTAAAGAAAACGCTGAAAACGACGAAGAAACAGCCGGAGGAGGAGGCATGAAAGGTGCGGGAGGATATGTAAAAGGATCCGGATAGTCAGAAAGAAGCAGAAACAGGAACAGGAATATACAAACCCGATGTAACCACACTTGAATTCTTCCGAAATCCTGCAAAGGCGGAGCGCTGGCTGGAGCTAGCGCATGTCAGGTCTTCAGAGGAACTTGTTGGAACTGGGAGACGAGCCAATTTCGCCGAACGAGCACGGAATATCCAGGAGCAAGCGTTACTGGAGGGCGTCCGAGTTTCGCCATCCATATCCGCTCTCATGGCGTCGGACCACCTCAGTGTTGCAGCCTCGGATGCACTCGCTGAAACCGAGGAAATTTAGAAAATATTTCCGCAGAGCGACATGGTGACAGTGCTACGGCGTACTCCAAGACCCTGGCCATTCAGGGGCGATCCAGAGGAGCTGCACAGCTTTTTCCACGAGATATGGAACGTGGCCGCCACAAGCAAGTACATACTGGAAATGTGTAGCTTGGCGGAGCAACTTCTCAGGTCAAAAGAGGGTATAAAATTTCTTTCGGAACTTGGAGTTTTGAGAGGGCGCTACCGAAAGCGTCTGTTGCGTTTCCATGCGTATTCGTTGTGCGAATGCAGGCATAAATGCGGCAGGCACAACCACCTCGGTGGCTCAGCAGTCAACAGGCTGTTTGATATAAGTGCTTTTTTGCGACAAAGGGGTGGACAACATTTGGATTTTGTTGGTGGGTGCAAGCCTTCCTGTCTTTCCGACTTCCGACATACAATACTTTTTTTAGAGCCATCCCAGCAGTTGATCATGCAAGTGCCATCATTAAGGCTTGATTAATATGGAAGACCGGAGAAAGACGACTGCTCGAGACAAATCTTCTTAGGCATCAACCGAGTGTAACCTCAGCTGTTACTGCTACTACAAGTGCAGTTGCTACGGTTAAAAGCAGCAGCCAGTAGCATCTGAGGATCCATGTCCGAGACAAAAAGTCAATGTGTGAGTCCGCACAGAAACTACACGAATGCTGGCCGAGCGTTAAGCCCCTCTGGTAATAAAACAGAGCGGTTGAGTTCGCATACCAGGAGGTAATCCGCTGATACTTGCAAGAACAATACAGTTGAGCCATCAGTACACTCTCTACCTCTGTTGGTGGTAGCCTATTAAGCAAACGTTTAAGCGGGATGTTTTGAGCGCCCAAACTGACGAACTGGTGGGAGAGATAGGCACCCTGTTTCGAATACAACTATTTTGCGTCTCCACGTAAATGCACGAATATGTTTTACTTACCAACGGCGCCTCCAAAGAGTAAATTGTGGTAGCATGCCGTTCTAGTTTCAACAGATGAACCTATGTTGAATCAAGCGAATGAGACGGATAATGACTACCGAGTATCGATGCTCAATGTACGTCCAAGCATGGCAGAAAATACAAATAAATAGATTTATTGATGCACTCATTTTCTCAATGAGAGGGACGCAGGCATGCAATCGGAACCCGCATAACCTTTACTGGGCATTGTGAGGGGTATAAACTTTATTTATTTAGCCTGAATAGTGTAATGACAATAGAAGCCTAGGCTGGCCTTGTGGGCACTCATGTAGGCCCAATTGTCAAATCATCATCTTTCTTAAAATACCTGGTAAGGTGCTATCAGAAAGTCCCATCGTACAAAGAACAAGACACAATGCTACTGAAGTCCTTTATTAAGTGCTCAGCTTTCCTGCACATGCAGATGTCCACCACTGAGACGGGCCTTAATGGTCACCCATAGATAAGGCCTGTGATGCCCATTAGACTTACGGTCCTTAGCACGTCGACTTACGCCGTGACCATTACCTTTATGGTAGTTTATTGGATTAGTATTGTTGGGACATTGGGAGGCTTGTCTTAGCTTTGCATGAGTCATGGGCTTGTAGAAAACGTGTGACGTGATTGGAGTTCACTACACATACCAACTTCAACATTTTGTTGTCCGGCAGCAAACCAAAGCCTTACTGGTAGACAACGAATGAATAGGCAGACTGCAGCGCCGCGTAATCTCCACAAAAACTAGGTTCATTTCACATCCTGTGTCAAGCAGAACTTGTAGTTTTGGGCCAGTTAACTATACTTTAATATACGCGGAGTTGGCCGTCGGCGGGCGGATAACCTATTTCTGCTCTGTCCTCTATGGCGCCCCGCCGCTGTGCCACATAGCGCGTAGGTGTATTGAACATCACTACATTCACGGTTCAGGCAGAGTCGAAGGCCTAGCCTGCGCCGTTCTCAGCAGCATTTATGCTTAAATTAAGCAAAGGAAGTAAGCCACGATGGCTAGTATGAATTAACATGAAGTTAAGGTGGAACCTCAGCAGGTTGACGTCTTCGTGGATTGGTAAGCAGCGGAACTGCTGGAGTGAAATAGCAGCACCTAGAGATGCAACGTTAGCTATGTCTATTTGCTTCTCTGTCTAAAAGAGTGTATTACATACTAGAAGAGAGTACTGGTAGAGTTTACGCGCCCGCTTGCCAGACAGGCTATTTGGCTGCCTCGGCGATTTGCATGTGCGAATTTGTACGCCTGCTGCCATGCTTGCTAACTCCACTACGATGCATGCGTTTTTAACTTCATGCCGTCTTATGCCATTTACCTCCTGAATCTGTATTCGCACCGCCTCTCTGGCGGAGGCCCCAAGAGCCAGCAGTGCTTCCTCGTAGAGTTAAACCACGAGCAGAACATACGCGCTGCATTCTTCCTTTAATGGCCTGTGCCGGCACTCTCCAGACTGTTAGGCACCTCTAGGGTATTGAGAGAAAGAGCGCGAGCAGCGTTCACTCCACTCTTACATAACGGTTTCGGATATCTCTACGTTTGCTGGTTCAGTCCCAAAGTTTACGGCTGTTTACATCTCTGTCGCTCTCGCTCTGCCTGGCTCTTTCTTCTCCCACTCACTCTTGCGTTCGATGGTTCAAACTCAAGCTCTCTCGATCTCCCCTTGTGCAAACAGCGGTAGACCGAGACGCCCCACCTCAGGCTGTCCTTAGCTAGCAAAAATGAGTCTGCCTTCCTCGGATGAATTCCTTGTTTTAGCTGCAGCTGCGAAAGTCAGGGTATTCAGCACAAACACAAACAACCCGAAAAATGAGTAAACAAGCAGGAATGACAAACGCTACCAGACCAAAGCTACATTCCAACGGCTACTCGGTTGCTGCTCTCTCTGCTGCTTCTGCTTTCGAGCAGCACCCGCGGAACGTCTGAGGTGTAACCATTTACAAGTGCAGACTTATGTTGAACCATTCGTGTGCACGTCTGCCTGGTGCAGCCGAGCAGCTATGCACACGCTTGCCTACAGGAACAGGGGCTTGTTAGACTTGTAAGGGCGTGCATGCATGCATGCACACACATAACGACACTGCGGTGTGCACTTGGGTGTGTGTGCATGCATGCTTGCACACCGGTGTGTAGTTGACTGCGTTTGCATGCATGCATGCACATCGGTGTGTCCTTGAGTGTGTCTGGATGCATGCATGCACATACCCTCTACAGGCATACATGCACAGAACGCCTGTGTGCATCTTTTGCACGTCCAATAAGTTTGCATGCGTGTATGAAGTGAATGGACGCTTCCTTCGTACACGTTGCATTTCCATGCGTGCGAGTGCGTGCATGCATGCGCTCGTATCCATGCATGCACAACGCCGCTGCACAGAAGGTAATACCAAATTTCATTCCACTAACAAGCAGCGATTACCGGTGCTGCTGTCGGGCGGCTGCCCGCAAATAGCTACACAAATTAATGCAAAATAGCTCACAGATGCGCATGTCTCCCCAAAGCAAGTGAACTTGTGAGGAGCACTGCATGCATCCAAGGCACTCGATGAGCAAATGATCTGCTGCTTTCGCTGCCATGAAGTCTTCCTTCTGCTGTCTGCCGCGCATGCAGCGCTGCGTGCGCCAAGACCCACGCGGAAAGGGCTCTCTCCCTCTGTAGACGCATGGATGCATGCGTCAGGCTTCATGCAGAAACAGCTTTTTTCAAGCATATGCAACCCCGCATTCAAATCAGGCGCACCATCCAGAAACAACATCTTCTGCTGCCTTGGCCACAGCGGGATCGCTGCCTGTGACCTTGATGAAATCGTCGATGACATGTGAGTCGTTGTTTCTGGGGCTTGAAGGTGATTTCGAAGCAAACTGTCCATGGCCATACGTAATCGCCTGATCGAGCGAAAGCCCCGTTGGCAGCATCATGTGGCCTGCCCGTTCTGGCCCTGATGGGGCTGCTGCTGATGCAGCAGCCGCAGCAGCAAGGTCGCGGCGTAAGAAGCTCGGCACTCCGTCGCAGTCAAAGTCCACGAAACTCGTTGGCCTTGAAGGTGAGGCCTCCACCTCGTCAAGAAAGCAGACCACTGTCTTTGCACGACGCGAGCTGCGCACGTCACGCTGGGGAGAAAATTCCCTTATTTCTGTGGGGCCAAAACGCACACTGCGAGACGTGCATAGCGTGCCCATGGAATCCGGCTCTGTAGGCCCGCTGCTACTCGCTCGCAGACGCCTCGTACAGATAGACGGTACTTCTGGCTCTCTTGATGCTGTTGCAGCTCCATCTGCGTCTTTGCGCTCATGCCGCATGAACCGGCGCCTCATCTCGCCTATGGTTGAGAAGCCAGACGAATGCCCATCATTTACAAGCTGCTGCTCGTTCTGCTGCTGCTCGTTGCTGCCGGATTTATTGCCTGTTCTCGCTGCACGGAACAGACTTCTCCAGAGGCCTCCTGCTGCAGAGCTTTGTGGGGTTTGAATCGGACCTTCTTCTGAGGTAGAAGCCGAAGTACAGGCGTATATTGTGCTAAAGGAACTGCTACTGCTGTTGCTGTTGCTGTGGCCGTTGGTTGGGGTGGCAGCAGACGAGCCACCCTCACCCAGCTGGGTTTCTTGCAGCATTGCCCAATCCTGGGCAAATGTGCTGCAGCTACCGCTGTAGGCTGCCTTCCTGAAGTCGTAACTCCTGACCCCAAAGCTACAAACTCAACATAATGAACTTCGGACACAAGATGAATTGAAATATCAGTTGCTGCTACTGCGCTAGAGGCGCTGCTGTTGCGATGAGCGCTCAGGAAGCCTGTTGTTGTTGCCAGTACACTGTCATCACACGGCAGAATGAGATGCTGCAAAGTAAGAATTCCCCGAATAATGAACTTGGGGAAGGAAGATACCAAAAACAGACCACCATCGAGGGGAGCCTAACACGACAAACTTCTGTAGGCGTTCACCCTTTTATGCTGTGAGAAGCGGCTGGTGGGGAGGCACTCCTTGTGGAAGCACAAGATAGAAACTAGATGTCAACACAGCGAGCAAACGGTATTTTAAACATTTGTTACTCACAACACTAACAAGACATAAGAATGGAGCTACTAAGGTGTGGAACCCCCACACGCTCCTGTTGCTAGCGCGGAGGCTTCGAGTGCAACTGCTGCTAATGCTTTGCCGCAACAGCTGCACTGAGCAGCATTCTTCAGCATTGGATTTCATTATTGAAGTGGAAGAGGAGCCTTTCTGGGGCATGTTCATGTTGAGACTTCGTGAGATGCCAGTAGAGCTGCACACTGTCTGGCTGGGGTCAAGTGCCAGCGTTGAGATGCGGTGGCAGCAACAAGAGCATCAACGATTTTGCAAGGCCAAGAGCAGCAGCAGAGACACTGCTGCAGATTTTGACAGGAAAATGGCGCGCTGGTCGCGCTTGTTATTCCTCTTGCTTTTCCACGGCTTATCGAAGGTGGCAGCAGAAGCAGCAGCAGCACCTCCAGAGCTTCCTTCATGCGGAAACACACCAAGTGGCAGCTGTTTGAAGCAGCAGGCTTCTGCTCTGCAAGAGTGGGGGCAGGAAATAAGGCGTCAGCTGCACCGACACCCAGAGCTTATGTATGAGGAGCAGCAAACCTCGGCACTAGTGCAGCAAGTGCTCAAAGTGAGACTTTCTTACGACGTTTTCCGCAGCCGCAGCAGCAGCAGCAAGAGCAGCAGCCGGAAGAACAAGCAGCAAGTGTAGCTGATGTAGCAGCAGCTGCTTTTTTACAGTGGATGATATGTCAGCTGCTTCTGCTGCTGCTTCTGCTGCAGAGTCTGGGAGTGAAGTATACGGCTGGTTGGGGGCGAGATCGTCGGGATGCCCTTGTTGACGCCTCGCTGCTTGAGGCCTCAGTCTTGAGGGGAGACGCTGAAGAGCTGCTGAAGCTGCAGCAGCAGCAGCAGC
Organism: Eimeria nieschulzi; assembly: GCA_000826945.1. Classification (NCBI taxonomy): domain Eukaryota; phylum Apicomplexa; class Conoidasida; order Eucoccidiorida; family Eimeriidae; genus Eimeria; species Eimeria nieschulzi. The sequence goes on from JRZD01020190.1 coordinate 16,342, forward strand.
AGCAGCAGCTCGTGGTAGGACATGTGGGAACGGGTGTTGTCGCCGAGGTTGGCACGGGCACGGCGCCTTGCGTGCTTCTGCGAGCCGACATGGACGCCCTCCCCATCCTCGAGAAGGTGAGCTGCTGCTGCTGCTGTTGCTGCTGCTGCTTGGCAGATATGTATTTCTCTTGGTAGGCAGCGATTGGTGAGGCTTGCTTGCTCCCTGCTGCCCGCCAATCCACGACTGTTGCTGCAGAGACAACAGCTTCCCTTAGGTTTGCTGGTGCTTGCGATTCCTGCAGCAGCAGCAGCAGCAGGAGCTCATGCTGCTGCCGCTGCTGTAGCACCTACTTTCTAAACCTGCTGCTGCTGCTGC
>JRZD01020196.1:5926-16485 GCA_000826945.1 Eimeria nieschulzi
GCAGCTCCTTTTGGGGGTGAATGCCAGCGGCCTGCTGCTGCCGACAAGGAACTGCTTCTCATTCTTTCATTTAAATTCCCAACTATGGCTTTTGAAAAGAAATAGGAAATAAAGAAGGCAATAAGGAGCATACTGCTTTTAAATGTATTCCTTGTAAGAATCGTTTCTCTCAACTCCTCAGTGGTGTTTAGGGGAGGAGGCTAAAAAATCCATTAAGGTCTTGACGCCGCGCACCAAAAAGTTGTGGCTTGTAGACTTTCAATAACTGTATCGTAATTCTAACTCCGGGATTCCTTTAATGGAATTACTTGGGGTGTATCTACTGTAAGGCACGCAGGCCTTGTGCGTGGCATATCATCCCTACAGAGAGGCCACCGAGGATATACATATAACTCCATAAATCTAAATACACAAGTATATAGAAACCCTTAACAGCTCGCGCCAAAGACGATGGAATCCGGAAAAAAACAGATAGATGCAAGGCAGGGGCAGCTTGTAGTTGTCGCAGCCGAGAGCGCCAAGAATGCTTTTTGCGTTTACTCTAAGCAACGCGTGGGCGTCAGTGTTTTGGGCACAGACGAGAAAATATACAGAGGTGGGAATAGCCAATGGTTTTTTATTTGTGGTTTTTCTCCATCTGCTTTGTCCCTCTTTCTGCTTCAGGTCCTCTCTTTTAAGCACCCTTGAGAAAGAGACGGTAGATAGAGAGAGGGTGGCAGGCGTTTGTCTGTCTGTCATGCGACTGCCGTTGTTGCGGTGTCAGTACACTGCGAACGCAGGCTGCACTTTTGACTCTGCTGCATATCCCTGCAGCATCTGCGCGGCCCACATTGCTGTCGCTCAGGCGGCGACGAAAGGGAGAGCTCTGGTGAGGAGCAAGAAAACGTGTTCTTTGTTCAGATGCCTTTTCTGTCTTTACCTTGATGTCTATGCATAGACACTCCACAGAAACATACTTCTTACATGTCTGCTTTGGGATGTACTTGGAGATTGCAGAATGCACCGTGGTAGAAATTGTTTCGGAAGGAGAAGAAAAAGAAGACAGGAGGCTCCCCTTAAAGGGATGCTGCCTGGAGTGGCTGTGCCAATACGCACACCCTGAGGAAGTGTACATACACTCCGCGGTCATGATCGAGGCAAAAAATGCGACACAAAACCAAACATTACGAAGAATAAAGACATACAAGCTCTCAGATCTGCTGCCTCTGGGCCGACGACTTCCTCTCTGTTTCCCCTCGCGCGTCCCGTCCCTTTCTGTCATCAGAGTCGAGTCAGCTGAGGGTGGGCATTTGAAGCCTGTATTTTCTAATTTGTTTCGTTGTTAGTTTCATCGTTAGTCTCCTTCATTGCATTTTTCGTGTATTTAAAAATACGTTTTCTGCATGCATTCTCTCCCCTTTGTCTCGGAACGGAGGCTGCTAGCAGCTCCTTGAAAGACAGAGAAAGATTCTTCTGTTTCGAGGTGATGTGTCTGAGTAGCTGCTCGTGGACTGGACCGGTGGCAGTGCTGATGTGTTGCTGCGTGCAGGGCAGGAGGCGGACGAGGTAACAACCGAGCTTTTAAAAGCGGCTGTGAAAGCTGCAGAGGGCAGTTGCTGTTGGAATTCGGGGGTGTCGGTCGGCTGCGCGATCCTCACTGAAGATGGAATTGTCACTGGCGCTAACGCGGAGACAAGTGCACTAGGCATTGGGTCCTGGTTTGCTTCCCCTCCTGACCCAAACACGAAAAGATTTGCGTAGCCTGCATGCGTCTTAACGGCATTTAGAGACTAGCTTTACAGGAGAAAGGCTTGGAACCTGAAGAAGCTACGTCCCTTGTGTTGCGTGCCCATATTCAGCTGCTGTGCGGAGCAAAATGCGATCGGATACGCCGCAGCTTTGGGCAGGAAGAAAATGTTGAAGGCTGTTGTGGTTGCCTCTTCGATGGCTAGCGGTCCCTGTCATCCTTGTGGCCGCTGCCTGCAGCTGCTTATGCAAGCGCAAAAACTCACGCAGACTGCCGTTACCGCTTCCCAAGGGGAGCAACAAAAGCAGACTTTTCCCTCCTCTGCAGTTCACCAGCCCCAGCTTATTTTGCTAATGCCATGGCTGCACTCGGCAGAAAATGGCTTATGGAGACTCAAGACGAGGCCAGTCGATGCCATGGGAGCAAATGACAGGTTTATTCTTTGAGGGATTCCAACTGAGTTTGTATTGACTGGCAAAGAATAAACACCTAAACTGCATCTTCCCCACATGCCATGCCTCAATACTTATTGAATTTGTATCTGCCGAGGGCAAAGAGCACTTGCCCATCTTCTGTAAAATGGAGGTGATCGGCATGTCTTAGGGGGGCTCTACGCGCCGTACTTTGTGTCTTAGTGCGATTTCGAGCCCACAGCTGGTCGTTGTATTCGTTCAATCTTGTGTTTATTTATTCAGTTGTACGTAAAGAACTACTCTTCACTCTCATCTAGTGCCTGTAGTGCGGTGTCCATGTCCCCTTTGCTGCGCTAGAGGTTTCGCTGTTTCGACAATTTAAAAATTATTCCAACTTTTCTTTTAGTTTCTTCGAATTCGAAGTGATGCAGTTTAGCCTGGCTCGAGTCTGTCGGTATCTTAGCATCTAAATGTGCAGCAAGCTTGCCCCAGCTCTCGAGCTTAGTCGCTCTCATGCTCACATGACAGCTGCATGGCTTTTCCACGGAGGCCGCGGAAAGCGATGTCTTCCAGCCGTTGGATACGGTGGTGGGCGTCGGTGAGAAATCCCTACGCGTCCACCCTTGCTCGCTATAGACCGTGAGGGATAAGGGCTACGCTGTGACTCAGGGCGAAACTCAGATCTTGTTTCACCTAAAACGTGAGGTAGCAAGGTTCACGCTTTGAACAAGAAAGTCGAGCTGGCCTGAAACTCGAATAACTCGAAGCGCCAAGAGGCTGCGTGTCGATGGGCAGTAGCTTGCAGCGAAAAGTACACACCTTCCCTACCTGCAGCCCGTTGGTTGGCGTGGCTGAGTTGAGCCGCCAAGTTATCGTTGGGTGTCTGTAGGTAATCATGATGTAGTTGAAAATAGGGTCTCGCTTGCGTGTGGCTTGATGGCTCGGTTCCCGACTTTCTCTGGTGTTTGTACTTGGGGTAGGGCTTCCGTCAGAGTTCGTAGCGAGTGTTATCCTGACGGAGTCTATCCATTGCTGTGTTCGGGGAAGGGAATGAAATTTCCCTGTCCTACTATCTGAAGAAGCAGTTCGCTCAGTTCCCGCATCGGAACTGGAACCACCCGACGGCCTTGGTGGCCAGCTGCCGCCATTCAGGGATACTACCCTCTCAGGCCAGGACTCTGTCTGTATCCAGGGACTGGGCAAAAGACACCTGGCGTACGGCCCCGGCATAGGCCGACTCGGGCGGGACCGTGGTGTCTGCAGTTATCCCCCGCCGCTGAGGGGAGAGCTAAGTGCACTGAAACTTGCCCTGCGGTTGGATGTTATCTCCCCAGTTCGGTTCCAAAATATACAACTACTAAGCTGAAAAGGTTTTTGGCGTCGGTAAAGGTGATGTGCTCCTACAGTCCCTGCAAGCTGGATTTGTGACCGTGCTCAGATGCTGAAGGGGCTTAAAGGCGTCTCACCCACGTGAAAAGCTATTCTATACTTCTAAGCGCAAAGACGGGACCTTGCTAGTTCAAGTTTTAGGTCAAAAGTTCTGCGTTTCGCCACGAGTCACAGTTTAGGGATTAAGCTATGTCTCAACTGTCTGTGAGGGGACGCCTTGCGGCCCCCATATGAAAGGCGTGCACCTTCTCTTCCACAACCTCACAGGCCTCCTTTAAAAGCCGTGAAGATGAGAAGTGCCGGCATTGGCTGGTCGTATTAGTTAATGGCTTATACTGACCCTTTTAATCAACCTATTTAAGGGCCAATTACAGCGCGCATGGCGTCATCAAGCAGAGTCGCTTACAGTGGAACGGTACATCTTGCCCTTTCACGAACCGAAATAGCTCTTCTTGCGACGCTTACGGTTTTCCACAAATACGAGCTAGATAAATGCAGTTACCACTTCAAAGACTAACAAAAATTGAAAAAAGCAGACTTTGCAAAGACGAGGTTTTCACTGCTCTCCAGGTGTGGCAGGGGACTAGGGTTTGCTAACCCTGAACTGCCGAGGAAGCGAAGATTTGGTACTGCTCCTGGCAGATGTAGGGATCGATTTTTGAGTGAAACGCACTACTGTGCTTCTTTGAAATTTATCTATCATTTGTTAATTACTTTTAAAGACTGGGAGCGTTTTTGCCCCGCAAGTACCGTTTGGTATTGCAGACACCTTGCCTCATAGGGTCACTCGACCCAGGACAGCCTCATATTTTCTTGTTTATGGGAGCAGACTCAGCAAATAATAATAATAATATATTTTTGGTAAAAGGGCTTTGTTGCTTTTTTCTTTATATCTGCTTGGGGTTTCTGCTGGTGGAAGGATTCCGCCCGTAAGCTGCTACCTTGGAATTTGGTTGAAGGCGTTTTCTCTCCCTTGATCACCCAACAAAACTCTAAACTAGAAACAAAATATGGAAACGGTTTATTTAAATAAGCTGTTTCGGTTCCAGGGCTTCCACCGGCACGTTACCAGTCTGCAGCTTGCAGCCAATCACCCCTTCTATAGCGAAACAGAAAGCGGGTGTCTCGACCATCAAGTCACAATAGCGTGAGATACCCTTTCCACCCGGCCTAAAGCGTTTAAATTAGAAACAGAACTTGGGAGTGAACTGGCATGGGAGAAAAGGGGCATTTCCTGTCCAATTGCCAAAGGGGCAGCGTGAAAACATACACCCTGTTTCTGTACTTTACGCATAAAGCGGCTGCAAAAACCCCATGTACATCAACTCCACCAGTGTGGGAGTAAGTTTATGTAGACTGGCAACTGGTAACGAACAGAACTGAGAGAAAGAAAGCAGATGCGTCTAGGCCTCTGCTATGCAGGTTTGGTGACCGGTGCCTCCCTCGCCTCATTTCTCAGATCCAAGGCTTGGATAACCTTTCTCGAGACGAGCTGTTGGAGGCCCTTTTTTGCTTAGAGAACTGCATCACCAATCCTGTCCGGCGCTGTTGACACACTTTAGCGGGGCTGCCATGCCGTTTATTTGCTTGTAGTGAAATCAGTAGTTGGCAGATTTGGTGGCAAGTTCAAGACAGAGAGCTGTAGATAGTTCTATGGTTGCTAGGCTGAAGAAGCAAACGTTCGTGGGGGGTCCCCTAGCCACATGAAGAATAATGTAGCTCTATTTTATTAGATTCAACAAAACCTCTGTATTCTAATGCTGTGATCCTAAAGCCTTGGCATAGTCTGACCATTGGCGCCTGCGCCGTTTGCTGTGCAGGAATTAAAGGTTTGCGCTATCGAGCTCGGCGCGGTTTCTGCAATATATCCTCTACTGAATCCTGATACTCGCAAACGCTGCCTTTTCGAAGAGACAAGAGGACAGGACGAAACCTCAAGCAATCCAGCTGAGCCAAAGCAGAGCTATTGTGAAGGCAGTAACGACGACGCCTTAGCAAAAAAAGAATGCTTCGACTTTCTTAGCAAAACACCATTGCAACGAGCAGGATGGACGTACCTAGGTGGCAGCAATGCGCAATCTCCTGCAGCTCCCTTAGCAGCAGACTACACGAACGTGCAAGCTGTTGTGCTGCGTCTGTTAACAAGCCTCGGGAGGCATTTGTCGGCCAGGAAGGAAATGGAGGCGCTGGGTGTGTTTAGACATGCGGGAGAATTTTTCATCAGCCACTCGACTCACCAAATTAGGTGCGTGTCCGGCGTTTACCGGCCAGAAATAGTACTAAGAGGAAGGAACGGGCAGCTCGGACTCAAGCAAAACGACGCTGCCTTGAGCCTCTTCTAATGTGAACTTCAATGCAGCTGCTGAAGCCAGACAGCACGATACGTTTCCAGCAGCGCAAAACTCTTATTACTATGTTACTATTAGTTACTATTGTTACGTAGGTTCCAGTAGGAACACGACTGACTGCCAAACGCAGGACACGCAGCTGCTAAAGAGAGCCAGCACAGTGGGTATCCAGCAGGACAAAACGTCAAACCTCTGAGTTTGTGTTTATTATGCGTATAACGTGCTTGCTAACTCATCATCTGGGCGTTCAGGCTGCTGTCTTCGGAATTGTTAGCTTCGGTTTGCTTTGAGGACAATGGAGGCAGGGTCCTAGCTGGCGCTGGGAAGTCTTTAGAATTGTTCTGTTGCGTTGCTTCAATCGGAGAAATACAGCCATTCCTTTTATCTCGCTATATGTCCTCTGAGCATGCTAGCTTATTTGTCTGTTCACCTCCCCAGTTAAGTGCCGTTACCTGTTCTTGCGCTCGTGAGCGGCCCCAAAGGATGTACACTTGAAGCGTTGTGGTGATTTCAGGCGTAGGAAGCCATCTTGCATCGTTCCTCTGCGTCGCCTCGTGGTGCCTGCCTCCTCCAGTAAGCCTGCATATTGGACGATGGCTGGCATCATAACACACACTGCCACTCCTGACGTGCCAGGAAAGGCTTTCCTATACAGTTCACAGCTCCGTTGCTGCCTCTTGCAGGATGCCCGACTTCTTCTGCGCAATGCTGTTGTGGCGGCTTGTAGCGTAGCATCGTGAGGCAGCGTCTTTCTAGTATACTTTTCATTCCGCCTGAAGCCCTCGCCTCAGCTGGCTGACAGGGCACAGGTGCTGCCGTGCAAAAGGACAACACTTGAGGGCAGGTTTCCCATGGCTTTTCCCACTCGAGCGCCTGACAGCAAAGATGGCTTTCCGGCTGCGCTCAGAGTGCCTGAGGCACGTGCAAGATTGGTAACCAGCAGTGTCGTTCCGGCCGCTTGTCGGTTGCTCTGGCTCTTCCTCCCTGAGTTAGAATGCCTCGAAGGAGACGCGGAAGAAGGAATTGCTGCCGCAGCAGCTGTAACTTCAATAGAACGACTGGGAGAGCCAAGCCCGCTTCCAGCTCTGACGACGGCATTAGAAACAGCCTCCATGTCCGTACTCAATGCGTTCACTACAGTTTATCCGATCGATTATACGGGAGGCAAGAGGGTAGCAGGTAGTTTTCGATGGCACCTAGTTGGGCATGTGCATGAGCTCCAGTTGTAGCACAATATAATGTTACTCGAGAGTCTGCTGGGTGTCAACTTGGGCTGCAGGCTCCTGCGTCTCGTGGCCCTCCTTGCCACTGATGCAAGGGCGGTGCAACTAGCATCAAGTCGTGAAGTGGGACTTTCCTTTTGCGCTATTGCACCTTGAGACCGTTTACAGTTCATTGGTGTCTCACAAATATAGTAATGTTTGTTATTTTGGACCATTCTGTACACTTCTTCATGGCTCGGCCGTGCTATGTACCTCGGGGCAGGTAGTTTCAGTTGCATGCAAGTACACCAGAATATTATGGGCATCAGGAGCACCTGATGCTCTGAACCTATTCTGCCTCATTGGCTGCACGGAGGGAGGCAAGAAGGCGCTAGTGAGCAACGACGATTTCATCAGGGTGAGGCTGCCATTTTGAGCAAAACTAGTTACTGTTGGCTACTCCAGCGAGATCGAAGGATGCCATACTGCTTTTCGAGACTTATCGAACGGCCCGGATGTTTGCAGTTGCTGCCCTTGCTGTTAACGGAACCGACTGAGCGACAGTGGGAGCAACGGGAATTGCAGCAACGCCTTCAAACCCAGCAACCATTCTCACGGGGCCTGCTGCTGCCCCTCGTGATAGAAGTGCTGCGCAAAGCATGCTCAAGCTTCTCATTCCAATGCGAAATGTACAAGTACCTGAAGCAGCGGAGACACGTTATGTACGAGGTACCTAAATGCTAAAAGAATTTCCCAATGACTACAGGGATTGAGAATGCCAGTCGTGTTCAGTGTCGCTCCCGGGGTCTCCTAACTCACACAAGAGCATGTGTCACGTTTTCAGGTGTTAGGGGTAGCCGCCGTGAGGCCAGCTGCTGCCCTTCTTGCGGAATCTATCGATCGCATGCAGTGGAGGGAGAAGGATCTGCTCCTGACCGATCTGGACGAGCCTCACGATGGCTGGATACGATACATCATCGACACCGACGATGTCTATAGAAATGCTTGCGAGGAGGCGATGCAGGTGCAGTGTTCTTTCATGTTGACTGTAACAAGATGTGTATACGCAGAGTTGTTCCGATTAAGCACGTCAATACCCTATGACTTGCTAAAATATTCGGTGTTGTTCCCACACAGAATATAACAGCGACGCTGACTGCCTGCTGTTTAGCCTATCAGTCAATGCCAATAAGGAGTTACTAAGAGACCAGAGCACGGAGTTCTCAAGTTTGGTTGCAGTACTTTCATGGCCATCCTTAAAACTTACGTGTTGCGGCCACTTAGGCACTATCCCTCATAGAGCTCGCGTTAGAACAGTCCGCCACCACTGGGCTGAAAGTAAGCTTAAGCAAATGTCAACGATAAAACGTGTTACAGCGCCTCAGCCAGCCGAGACGCATTCAATGTCAACATGCGTGACCTTTCAACGGGCAGTAGATGGTCGTCTCATATTGGTGCCTCTGAGCCGCCACTCTATTATGCGCATTCACACTCACGGGCACGCCTCTGAGCAGCAGCCACTGTGGTGGGTGACGTTGGTCGTCGATACTGCAGGATGGGCCAAGCGGGGCAACATGGGCCCTCCGATATGTTTCTGGCATCGAGGGTAAGTGCAGACCCCAAAGCTTGGAGTTTGGAAGCGACATCGAACATTTAGCCTATATGCGCTCTTTCTCTCTCTCTACGCCAACAGAAGGCACCCCATATACAAAGGCTGACTGCTGCTAGCCACGATTTTTCATGCGCTCTTTTGAACGTATATTATATGAGCTGGCTGGCTTGCAAGTGGTGGCTAGGTGTGTCACTCCGTGCTGTATCTGTGCTGGCCTTGCCATATTTTGTTTCCAAGGCTGCTTGAAACGCGCGAAGACCAGCGACAGCTTGGGGTTGAGGGCTGCTGCTTCTTCTTGTATACAACTGATGATGCTCGGATGACGGTGAAGTGGTCCGACTAGGCAGTTCCCGGCACGCGTGTAGCCCTTACGCCATATCATATTGACACTGCCAACGGCGACGCAGTGTAAGGCAAGGGTAACGCAGCTGTAGACATGTTTTATCCCACTTCCTGTTTTAAATGCTCAGCTACGGAGCAGCAGGCGCGCCTGCACCCCCAAGGTATCCATTTTTGACAATCAGACATTTGCACATTAAACAACAAAACTACAGAGAAAGGGACGGCCAGTGCCGCATTCAGGGTGTGAGGATATAAAATGGACATAAGATCCCCCCAGAATATGACAACTGTTCTGAACAACCTGCTGAACTCTTTAAATTCTGAAATCTACACTGGCCGAGTGCATACATCCCAGGCATGGGTAGTTAATTGCGCTTACATTCACTGAATTGCGTAGATCCTACGATGCAGGGCGTCAAAATTTTTAAATGTATATAAATAGTTTTATTTCGTCAAAAACTGTCGGTACAATTCTCTTTCTACCCCGAAACCTCGGTAACAGTGACATCATGTGGGGTCTTGCAAATCTGCATTCGAGAGGCATCGTACCCCAACTCTCGCTTTCGGCGCGTAATAACACTGAGTTTGCCAAATTGCAAGAGATGGAGCCTGATGGACAACAAATATCCTTTAAAAGATTCGGTGGTGACGCTGGCCAGAGAGGAGCGTAGCATCATTTCAAATCGAAGATCATATCTGGCAGTTCCCATGACGCCTGCGCTCAGCAAGTTGCAGGTTCAACTTACGAACAGTTTTGCTCAACTGAGGCAGTGCGTGCATCGTGAAAGGCTGTAGGCGGCGGTGTTCACCTCCGATTGTTTCCAATTCAGCTCCTTCACCATAAGCTAGAAATGTGAGAAAAAGGTAATGCCTTTCATGCAGCCACTGGCATGCTGTTCTGTATACCTTGTCGGTTTGCATGGCTGCACATACTGACCGACATGTTGACCCAAGCCGTTCGCTTCTCTCCCCAGCAAACAGGTATTTGGAAGTGCCAAGAGGCAGCAGATCCTATTAATAGAGTCAAAAGGGCGTGCAGCTGCAAGTGATTGTACTTTGATACGCACTCCAACGCGTTTGGTGCGACTTTGCTATTCAGTTCGTCGCTTGCAGAGGAGGAGATGGGGCAACAAGACGGATGAGGAAATAAAAGCCTCACAGTGCGAGGCAGATCGAAAGCTTCAGTGAGTACAGACTACTCAATGCCCATGTCAGCCATTCTATTTCTATTCCAACGTTCCTGGCGAGTTAGCGGAGAAAGCAGGGCCTGAGGGTCTAATCGAAAATTTCGTCATCTGACCAGGTGAACCTTCCCCTAGATTCGATTTCTTCGTCGTCACTCCATGCCAGTGCACCTTCGTTCCGGTCTGCTTCTCTTCTTCGGGCATTTTCCACAGCCCACCATCGCCGCCGTTTCTCCATTTCTATTTCATCTTCAGACAGTCCGCTTGAAAGCCATACGGAGAGCTCATCTGTTGGACCTGGTCTTACAGAAGGCTTGGCTGCTGTTGGCTGCCCCTCAGGCGA
>JRZD01020197.1:0-10885 GCA_000826945.1 Eimeria nieschulzi
GTCCCTCGGACCATTGGCTCGCTTCGAAGTGTCGACATTTTCCCCTAATTTCTTGAATTCTCGCCCCTCATGGGCCACAAAGACAGTGTGACCACGGAAGTACAAGGCGGGGTTATGGGCAGGCCGTTAGGCAAACCGAACGTACAGCATGGCCATACAGAGGGATATCTACAGAACACACCAGCTGGATTCCCTGATGCTTCTGCGAGTTGGAGAGTCTACAACACAAGTAAACAGCAAAACAGAACTGCACTCCGGAGACCCTGGTCTGTGTTGGCACTCAACAACAAGAAAACGCGGCACTACAAAAATGAAAAAACATATGGTTTAAATGCAGTGTCGTCAAGCTGCACCAGCTCTATCTTCTGACACACATAAGGAGTAGATGAACCTTTTGAAGCTCTGCTGGATGGAGGTTCTCTTCAAATGGAAAGCAGTGGATACGTGCGTCGAAAGAACAATGCCCAAAAGTCCAATGTGCTATCGCGACAGAAACGATAGAACGAACCCAGTGGTGGAAGGGCTGCAACCGCCTGGGCAAGCCGAAAGGCAACAGCGAGCCTTTGAGGCGCGATCTCTTAAATAAAGCTTCCACCGAACTTCTCGTGATCAAAATAAACCAAAATACCAATTTCGGTATTCTGCTGACAGTTGAGAGGACACCAAACCCCAAATTGCCTATTCTCTTCCATCCAGTGGAAATGCGAGGGGAGCATGACGTGCTGTGGCGCCTACGGGGCTGCCCCTTGTGCTTTTCCCGGATCCCCTACCTTAAAAGCACCCATTTCGCCGTAATTCGGTGATTTTGCACCTATTTTCTTCTTATTCCCATCCGTTATTGCCTTACCACCTCAGAACCACCGGAGCCACAGGACCAGGTGCGAGTGGCTGCAAGCGCACACTCCGGCAGCCTCTGAAGGTTCTTACCGCCAAATGTCGACGACAACTACGAGAATAGTTTTCATTGAATGAAACCGCTGGGGAAGCGACAGTGGCGGCCTTTCGACGGAATCAGAACCAGAACCACCATCTATACCGTTTTTATCATTTTGGCGCTGTGGGCAGGACGAGTAAACTATCCTTAGCAGTCGAATTCTAGCTGTTCGATCTGGCTCATTAATGTGCTGAAGAGGTGGACATTGAAGTACGGCTAATCTGTTTTGCGGAGCAGTTGTTGCATTTCCTTTTTCTGCTTGGTGTCTGTTGTATGCGTCTCGTCCATTTGGGTTTCGTCTGAAAAACCTGTTTCCTTCCCAGCCCAGGATTCCTTGCGTTTTTCGACGACACGAGGTTTTGCTGGGGAGTTTGATTTGGTTGAAAGGCAGACCGTACGGGGAGAATGCTCATATACTTCCGTCTCAGTTCTGAACATGCAGGGGCGTACAGAGAATGTCCTATTGCCACTTCCACCATCACCGTCGGGGATCTCAAGCAGCTGTTGGCACGCCGTTGCGGGTTTGCAGCTGAGTACAAGAGAAAGATTGATTTCAGGGTTTTCCTTGTTTCAACTAATATGACAAAGGCAGATCAGACTGAGGGTGATGGCGTGGAGGATCTCGTCGAGGTGGAACACGAAGACCAACAAGTGCAGGGTTTCTCCCGTGTTGTCCTTCAGCGAACAGTTGTCGGTGGCCAGATCTGCCAAGACGTTCTGCAGCACAACGCGAGAACGCAGTTGACAGCAGACGAATGGGCAAGTGCTGAGGGTCGCCAGGGTGGCGGCAAGAAGCGCCGTCTTCCTCCTGAGTGGATCTGCGGCCTTTGCCACGGCCTCATGCGATCGCCTCTCCTCGTGAAGTGTGCGTCCAACTGCGGCCACTCTGCCTGTCGATCTTGTATAGAAGCAAAGTTGAAGGAGCAACACGCATGCCCCTTTTGCCGCTCTCCCTTCCGCCAGGTCATCCGCAACAAACGCCTGGAGGAGATCCTGAAGAACATAAGCCTCGACGAATACGAGCAGCCTGTCGGTGGGGGGCTGCGGCCTCTGCCTGGAGATGTATCGGATGCAAGGATTCCCACCCCAGCAGGGGGGGCCTCGCAGCAAGCACATCCGAAGGCTCAGGAGGGGCCCCCCGCAGCACCCAACACGGGGACCCAGGAGGGGCCCCCTTTTTGTAGTGCTGCCGTAGCTGTGAAAGGCGAGACCGGTGCTGATGCTGTGTCTAACGGTTGGGGGGTCACAGGGGCCCTTAACAAGGGGCCCTCCTACCCTCCACTGGCTGCTCGTTCAGGTCCCAGGCACTTTGTGTATCTGCAGCCACAGAAGAACTTGCAGCTGATGCGACACTTTGATATGATGGTCGTGGATGCTGCTTCTGAGTTAGCTACTGCCCTTGCCAATGCATGCGTACGCGAAGCAGAGTCTGCTGCTGCACCAGCACCGGCAGGAGAAACCGGGGGGGGGGCTGGCCAGGGTAGTAGTAGCTCTTCCCCTCAGGAATTTTATCTTGTTCCTTGCTGTCTCTGCGGCGGGGGCTCCTCTTTTTGCATTGGTGGTTTTGTTCGCTTGAGGGCCGACAATCGCGTGCCTCCTACAGACCGTGTTGCTTCAGATCTCCTCTCGCAGTGGCAGCTGCAGGGCCCTCTTCAGGGGGCCTCTGGCCCCCCGACCTATATTGATGCGACTGCAGGGGGCCCCCAGGGTGTACGTACACCCGCTTACGTTCTCAGGGTTAACTGGATAGAAAAGTACGGGCGCATGCCGATGCTGCCTTCTCGTAAGCAACCTCTATGTGGCTTGTTTGGGGGGCCCAGGAGGGGGCCCCTTGGTGGCGGCGCAGCCTCCGTTACGGGGGCCCCCCAAGGGTCGGGGCTGTTGCGCCGCACTTCTTTGGGCCCCTGCGTAGAGGTGGTTGTAGATGAGAGCAAATACGACGAGGTTGCCTCGTGTGTGAGAGACTATGTCCAATATGGCAGCAGATCAAATGAACCCTGGAGGCAAGGGGGCGGTGGGCCCCAGGCACAGGCAGCTGGGGAGGCTTCAGGAGCAGACATCCACACTGCAGCGAGGAACAGCCCAGCAAGGGCAAACGTTTCTGTCAGTGGGGGGCCCCCAGCTGGAGAGGCCCCCCCCTTCTCTGTCGCTTCTCTGTTGTCGCTTGCAAGTGCGCAGGTGTCAGCCCGTCGCCAGCAGCAGCAGCAGCAGCAGCAAGGCGCAGCAACTGCAGCAGCAGGGGGCCCTAAGCCTCTACCACTTCCAGGGCGGCCCCTAAACCCCCGAAACCCCTTTTTAGGTTACACTGCGATTCTGCCTTTTCTCTCTGAGGAGCAGTTCAACCACGTCCGCCGTCTCCAGGTGAAGGCTCTGAAGCGCGCAGGGATTGTCTTCAGGGAGCCAAACCTCGAGGGCACAAAGACACCTGCCAGCTGCGCCAGCAAAGGCCGCAGCTCCCACGATAGCGACGGCAGAAGCAGCTCGGGAGAACACGAAACACAAAATGCACCACCAACAACGAGGACAGATGCTTTGCCCACTGCAAGAGAGAAACATCCAACAGGGACTGATAATGCAGGAGGAGCAACTGCTGCTTCTACTTCGGTGGAGGCAACAGCAGCAGCAGCAGCAACAGCAACAGCAGCACCAGCACCAGCACCATCAGCAGCCACAGGAGTACTATTATCTGCAGAGCCTTCACGGGGTGTGTCGAAATCAGCACCGTCTGATGCTGCTGACCGGGGGCCCCCCGTGGCGCCCAAGCGGGCCGCGGGGCCCCCAGCATTAAAGGGCCGCAGGGCTCCCGTTGTTGTGCCGCCTCCCCTTAAGCGGTTGCGTGCTGCTGTAGGGCAGGGCACAGGGGGGGCCTCCACTGCAAAGGGTTCAGACGCAGGGGGTTCCAGCTTGGCGTCGCCAGAGAAGCTGGGGGCCCCCAGCGAGAATCCGGGGCCCTCCGTAGGCCCTACTACTCTATCTGCCACGAATCCTATGCAGTCTGAGGGGGAGAGCAGCGCCGCAACGCAGAGGCAGTTGGTGTGTAGAGACACCCTAGCGCATGCAGCTAATGTGAATAGCAGCGGGGAGGAGGCTGCTGATGCTGGGGCGACCCCCACGGACTCGTTGGCTTGCTCTTGTGCAGTAGACGCGCTGCAGTCTGCCCCGGAGGGTGGGGCTGCAGTCAGCACTGCGATGCATGCAGCAGCAGCAGAGGCGCACCAGTAAGAAGAGAGGCAGAGGCAGAGAGGATACAGTCCAGACGGGAGCAGAGAGAGAAGGGGGGCCCAGCAGAGGAGGAGGGCACAGAAGAGGGGGGGGGAGGGGGGGGCCCTTAGTAGGCAGGGGGACGCTGGAAACCCTTGCATTGTTGCAGCTGCTCCCACCCCGATGCTGACAGTTCAACAGACACGTAAAGGAGAAGGGTGGGATTGCTGTGGACACAGCACAGCAACCCCGCCCTTCTCCTTTACATAGAGAGCAGTTGTTAGCTTGCAGCTGCCCTGCGCGTTCATTCGCTTTAGAGAGGGCCGACGGCAGCAGCAGAAATTGCGGGCTCCCCTCGTAGCACCGCACCACCCTTTGCTGCAGAGCCGTCACAAAGTCTCTAGTAGCACAGCAGGTTTTGTTTGTATTTGTGTGACCTCCCTAGTGGCAGGTAAAGAGGATGCATAGGGGAGAGAGAGACGACGCACTCCGAGGGACGCCTCTACTAGCCAACTGGCTGGCAGTTCACTCGTCCGAACGGCAAAGCGACAAAACCAGAAAGCTTTCTGGGCTTTTGAAATTTCTTTCCAACTCAAGTCTTCCATCTCTTCGCTAGTCGACGCAGAAGTTTCTCGCCGTCTCGCGTTTTAGGGCTTCCTTGGCCGCAATTTTGCAGCAGATATACAGACAGCCGACTCTCCTAGCTGGCGGGTGACAGACAGTTAGCTAGCTGCCCGTAGGCGGCAGTGCCGATACCTAGCCAGCTAGCTAGTTCTATTTTCAGCCGGATTTGTCGGCTAGAGCTACTCACACAGGAGTCTGCAGACGGGGACGTAGCTACCCTAATACCTCGATGGTTTTATGTGCTCACAGATCCATTTATGTAACTGTCAGTACACCTGAACAACGCTGGTGCGGTATAGTTTGTGGCTGTGCCTCTCACCCCTTTAGCTGCTCCTTTCCCCTACCCGTAAGAAACGCGCGGTGCCAAAAATAATCGAAAAGGAATTTTTAGCCAGGAGGGAAAAGTCATGAAGGAGAATCGACAAGACGCATTGCCGACTGGCAGAGGCCCCCCCCTCACAAAAACATATGGAGACAAGACACCCCACTGGTGCGGCCCCAAGGGGGGAGGAGGCACGGCGAGGACACTTTCAGATGATGGAGGTGTTCGTGTTGCTGCAGAGATGACGGCTGTAGCCAGAAGGCCTCAGCATGAGGCCAGGGCTGCAGCCAAAAGACCTCATCAGGAAGCAGCAGCAGCAGATGTTTCAGGGGAATCAAAGACGACAAGAATGGCCGTGAGATTGTCCTGCAGGCAATCCAACCAACGCCAGCAAAGTTTTCACTTGTTGTTTGAAATGCCGCATTTTCAGACAAGTGGATATTTATCTTGCGTGCGAAGAAGTAGCAAAGAATCAGCAAAAGAAGCAGCAAAAGAAGCATAAATGAAGCAACAAAAAAAGCAAAAAGAGCTCACTTGACTCCCTCTGTCAAAGGCAGCCTTCACCACTTTGCTCGTCGCCTCGTCGGGGTCATGCAGGTGTGCGGAGATTATTTCCACCGCTTCCTGCAGGCACAGCTCGCCCTATATAACGTAGCCAATGCGATACTCCTGCAGATGGGCTGCACGTTTTCTCTCCAGAAAAAAGAGATATAAATAATATCACAGCAGTTCCCCTTGATGCCTGTCTGCCTGTCTGTCTGTCTGTCTGTCTGTCTGTCAGTCAGTTATTCAGTCTGTCTCTCTGTCTCCGCGAGCAGTAAGTACTAAACGGTAGGTGGCGAAAGACACTTTTAATGAGAAGAGTGGCGAACACGCAAAGGCGCGTTCTTCTTGCCTGGTCGCTCAACGCGTCCCACACTCCGTCACACGCAAGGACAACGAACCGCAAGTCCGAAGTGAGAGGCACCAAAACCGCTTCGGGAGTGACAGAGACCAATCCTTCAGACTTGAGATCTCTGTCTCCAAATGCTCGAGACACTGCACGAAAAAGGGAAAAGGCAACCCCCACAGAGGAGACAAGAGAGAATATATTTCTAGCGTTTCTCCACGCCAGAAACCAAACCCCGAAAAACAATCCCGACTCCAAATCCCTCCTTTTGCCAGCTTCTGTGTATCTGTTTAGGGTTTTTGCCGCACCCGCCAGGAGGGTTGAGGGCAGCTGCGTGGCTCCGCCCAGGGTGCACTGCTCGTGTTTCATTCGCTTCGTCCTCTCCTGCAGGCAGCAGCAGCAAACAGCGGCCCATGCGCGCTGGTGCCTATCAGCCCGCAAGGGGCCCCAACAGAATTCGCTGGCCTGCATGCAGGGAGGGGACCTAAAGCTGCTTGCCTGGAAATCCGAGGGAGCAACCCGCGCCACTCCCCCCACCGTCAGCACGAGGCCCCCTGCCTTTTCGATTCTTGTCTGCTCGTCTGGCCTGTTGGGTTTGTGGTCTTCAGTGAGCCTCACGGCCACAAAGTCTCCCCCAGGCTTCTTCCCTGCGAGGGGTCCTTCGGGGGCCCCCCACCCAGACGCAGCGGGGGCCCTCCGCACCCCAGCAACAGCACGGGAGTCGCCGACCCAGCAGATGACCCCCAGCCTGCCGAGGGTCAGCATGGCGACGGCCGTGCATCCTGCCGTTGCCTTTACTTTATATTTAGAGATAAATTCTTTGTCTGTCTGCTTGAAACTCGAAAACAAACGGTGATATAAAGATGGCAGCAAACGCTGCAGGCCGCTAGGCAGAGCCGGCAGCAGGGCCCTCAGGGCCTCGCAGCAACAGGCATCTATGGGGGACCCCTGGGGAGCGGGGCTCGTGAAGGAGGAGGCGGAGAGAGGAATCCATGCAGATAATTCCCTGGCCGTATTTCCACCTTCGGGGGCCCTTTGGCAGTCCTGAGGCCCCTGAGCTTCTGAGCCCTGAGGAGGAGGAAGATAATCTTTTTCCTGCTTTGCCTCTATTTGCCCCGGCAGCTTTCTACTCAACAAATCCACCAACTTGGCTGGGAAGGTTGAGGCGCAAAAGTCGGAACAGGCAACCCCTCGGTGCCCGTCAAAAAGAGCCACAAGAGAAGCTGCAGAAACAAACGGCAGCAACAGACAGCAGAAAGATGAGGGAGTACACAAACAAATAAACAGAATGAGACAAAAAGAAAGAAGTTGGCAGTAACAGACAGCAGAAAGATGACGGAGTAAACAGACAAATGAACAGAATGAGCCAAAGAGAAAGAAGCAGGCATTAATACGCACCAGGAGAGGCACCCCATGAGTCGATTTCCTGCTTTGCCTCCGACTTAGCCAGGTCCCTCAAGTCAGAGACAACAACATGTCTGTCTTCCTGCACCCCTCGCCTGCCCTGCATAAACCGAACGGCCACGCGCTGCGCCAAAGAGGATTCGCGGTTGTTGTCTCCTCCTTTGGTGCCTGCTGCATCCTTTTCCGATGCTTGTGCCTCCCTTCCAGGTGGGGTTTGCGTGTTGTCGTGCTCTGCTTGTCTAGAGGCAGAGACCGCCTCAGGGGAACTGTTCTGGCCCTGCAGGGGGCCCTCTCCAGGGGCCCCCTGCCCGCTGGGGCCCTCCTTGCGGTTGCCAGGGGACGCCGCTTCCTGGCCTGTCATCTCCTCTGCACTGAAAAAGGCAAGAAAAATAAATTAAAAGAAAAAAAGAAGAAGCTGTGACAAACAGAAACTAATTAACATTCGAGTCACATCCCTCTTTTTTCTCAATCTATTTCTGGCTGGGATTTTCGGGTTTGCTGGTGAGAGATGCGGAGGAGATGAGAAAGTCCAACAATTGGAGCTTCTCTGAAAGCCCTTGAAAATTCAGAAAGCAAAAGCCAAGAGAAATACCGCGGTGTATTTCCACTTAAAATAAACATTAGAAAGAAAATGCCACTGGCAGCCGGGAGTCGTCTGTCACTTGAACGAAGAGTTCGGGGCTGTATGAGGCAGCCTCAACTTCTGTGCTGTACAACAGGCGAGCAAAAAGGCTCAACAAAAACCCTCAATAATAGGGAACTTCCAATTCTATTTTCTTTTGCAAATCTTAAAAAAATATACATAACTTTGTTCATAAGCCGAGCCTCCTGCCCCTCCTCCCTTTGCCGCGTTCTCAGTACAGTCGCATTTGCAGTTTATTACTTACGGTCTTTCCAGCAAAACCCATTGCCTTTTCTGTTAATAGCTTCAGATTTTTTTGTAATTTAAAGAGGATTTTGTTGTTTGTCTTATTCCGCTTACCCAAACAATGTCGGGCATGCCAGGCATCCCTGGGCTAGAGCAGCTGCCCGCAAAGGACAGGACGGCAGTAATGAATGAGTTGAATCGTCTGCAGCTTAAAGACAGCATGGACACTTATAATTCTCTTGTTGAGAGATGCTTCAACGAATGCGTCAGGGAATTTAGATCCAAAGATCTCGATAATGGGGAAAAAACATGCATCAGCTCGTGTGTCAAGAAGTTCATGGAATTCTCTGCAAGACTCGGGCAACGATTCGCAGAAAAAAATATGAGTGGAAATTAAACGTAAGAATATAACAACAACAACCACAACAACAACCACAACAACAACCACAACCACAACAACAACAACAACAACAACCAGCATCCTGTGCGGCGCTGTGGTTGATGTTTTAAGCAGGTTTTTTAGCCTTTTTAATCTCGACTGTTTTGGCAGTAAATATTCTCAATGCGGGGCTTGAATGTCCAACAGTGCATTTGTTTAAACCGCATGCAGTCTGCTAATAAACTGAACCCTTTTACGTCGATTGGTATTTTTTCTTTTCGAAGGCCTCATGTGGCTTGAAGAATTTCGGACGTTTGCCGGCACCACGCAAGACCGTCAGCCCTTTTTGCATCGTCACATTAACGAGAAGCTGAAATGTTTCTCTATTTTCCTCTTTGATCTTTATTATCATTCTTATGGGCACAGGAAGCTCTCGCCTGTTGTGTTGATTGCCAGGCCGATTGAGCACTCGCTGCACACAATGTGAACAGATCACTTGGGATGACGGAAGGTTCAGACACACTTGAAGTCTGCGCGTACTATTTCGATGCTCGTGGAGCAACGCGATGCCTCAGGCAGTTTGAACGAATAAGTTTTAATGCAGCATCAAGAGCTGCACAGCAAATGAAGCAGCAGCTGCGTGGCTACACAAACAGCTCCGCCCTCCTCCTTCCCTGTCTCTGCATGTACGCCCTTCAGCTTATCATGCCGGCAGAGAATGGCATGCTGCAGCGGATTCGTTTCAAATTTTCCGCGTTTACACTCCCCTCCCTTATGGCCAGCCCCACCGAGGTAAGTGGCACGGCCAGGCATTCCGGTTGAGGATGCGAATAATTTTGTTGCTGAGGTCTCAAGTACAAATTCTGTTGCTGAGGCTTCAATTGTGTGGCCTATGGGCTGCTGCCCCTCACGCATGCAACGAGGCAAACGTAACTCTTCATGGGAAAATCACGAGTTGTCCAAAACGAGCAAAATCGAATGGAATCATCAAGGCTGAGATCTGGCGGTCAGATGCGGAGGTCGCGACACAAAACGCATTTTCTTTGTTTTAACATTTATCTTACATTTATGTATTTTGGAGCAATCCCTCCAGTTTAACACTTGTGTATTTTTTAGCAATTTCTGAAGTTCCGCCCTTGGGGAGGTTCGTTAAGCAGATGACTTGGCGAGATACTGTAGTGCAGCGGAAAGTGCGACTAAAGAAATTCTGTATACTTTTCAGTCTGTTGGATTTTTTTTAGTAAAAAGAGAAACGACTGAAAACAGCTGAAAACGCCAGTCACTCACGAGTTGTTTTGAATTTGTCGCCTCGTCTGTCCAAAGTGCAAACCCTTTACTTAAGCATCTCGCGATGCCTACGAACTCCAGGGATATTTACCGTTAGAAATTGACGCATGCATGTTCGGAGCTGCCAGAAAGAAGAGCCTTTTCCAGCCCCAAAGATCCTTCTTCAAACGTCGAGCTGCACGCTGGCATTGCGGCTCTGGCAGCGAGAAAACGCTGCTGACCGCTCTGAGGGGGAAGAAGGACGACTGGGTGATGCAGGGAGAAGTGGGGAGGAGGGGACACACGGCAGCATTCATTGGTGGTAGCAGCAAGCTGCTGCATGTGAAACAACACCAGGAAGCTGCCTGCCTGCATCTTCTTTCTGCCCCTATAATAATGACCGCCTGTCCTTTTCCGCTGCGCCCCACTCGCCACTGCAGCTGCGGCCCTCTTGTGTTTTAAAGAGGATTCGCGTTCTGCTATTAATGAACAGATATGACATAAAAGTGCCTTGCAGGTGCACATCCAGCACATCTGACTCGCGACTAGCCTTCAAAAAGAAGCAGGCGCAATCCTGCGCCAACAAGCTCTAATGCTACCCTCCTTTCAACTGCGATGTCTCTACCCGAATGGGGCTGCATGCAAATTGCGGACGCTACAACCCTTGGCTATCTGACGTTACACCCCCAGAAGCCCGCTGCGTCAGCAGCACAGAAACAGCACAGCACAGCACAGACGCCATCCCTTCCAGAAGAGAGCAGCCGCAACCTTTCTTTAGAAACCACCAGCAGCTGTTTGAAGGGGAAGCTGAGCTAAGCAACACAAAATGCTTTCGGGATGAAAGGGGAAGCTCCAGAGAGGCGAACCTTCAGCAACTCCAGTTTCATGCAGCCGGGCCGCGGCCGGTCGAGGAGGCGTTTTATCGATTCGTCTGCATGCAGACGGCAAGAAGCCCCAAGGCAAATTGCGAGACTAACAAGAATACAATCTAGGAAGAG
>JRZD01020199.1:0-16347 GCA_000826945.1 Eimeria nieschulzi
ATATATATATATATATATATCCGCATATCTACACAGACAAATACACAGATATTCGCGGGTGTACCTACACTTGCATGCATAGTGTACATACACCTGAACAGGTGAGCAATGCCACGTTGCAAATTCATTCCGTCTCGCGTGTTTTGGTAGTCCCCTTTTCTCCTGTTCGTTTCGGGGCCACCAAAACTCCAGGGGCCAGCCAGCCCTCAGCCCCAGTTGCACACAAAGAGGCTGTTGAGGAGGTTCTCGTTGCGAGCCTCTGCTCGAACTGACGGGCAAGGAGCCCCCCTCCGTCTTGTGGGGTGGCCAGTGACAGAATTCGCGTTTTAATTGCGCTGGTATTTACTATGCTTTACGGCGGGAGAAGCTACGAGGAGCTGCAACAGCCAAAGCGGCTCGAAAGGGAACTTGGTCTCTGCATCAGCGCGTCGTCCGCCGTCAGTTTGACTGTCTGTACACCTCCGTGTTGTGTGTCTCCTGGTTTTCTTTCCGGGAGTCTTCGTGCAATCATTTGGAACAATTGCTGCACATTTTGGCCCGTCCTTGCGGACGTTTCTAAGAATAACAGGCCGTTTTCCTCTGCGTACTGTCTCGCTGTTGTGACGTCCACTTGTCGGTTGTTAATATCCATTTTGTTTGCTGCGAGAGCTATTACGATGTTGGGGTTCCCGCTGAGCTGCAGCTGCTGCACCCACATCTGCGCCCGCTCGAACGAAGGACCATTGGTCTGGTCGTAGACCACTACAGCAGCCGCGGCGCCCCTGTAATACATGGGGGCAAGAGAAGAGAACCGCTCCTGCCCCGCTGTATCCCAAATCTCGAACTTTACAACCGCACCATCAACTTCGATTGTCTGTGCAAAGAAAGCCGCTCCTATCGTCGTTTCCATGGCGTCGGAAAATGTGTTTTTTACGAAGCGAATGACAAGGCTCGACTTCCCGACAGACGCATCCCCAAGCAGCACGGTCTTGTAGCTCTGCGAGCGGCTGCTCGCTGGCCTGTTGCCTGCAGCAGCTGTGGCGCCCTGAGAAGAAGCAGGCAATAGTGAGGGGGAGGCAGACGCCGCATTGCTGCCCCAGGAAGAAGCGTATCCAAATGACATTGCCGCCGAAAACTGGATTTGCTGCTCTTTCACTCCGTCCGCCAGTCTGCACCTCGCATGGGGAGTTTGGTTTGAAGCAACACACGTTGAAGCCAAAATTTTCCTTCTTCCGCTTCTTCCAGAGCCAGGAGTTCAGGGGCCTTCAACAGGCAGAGACGCCCAAAGTGCGAATGCGGCTGTTGCTGCCAGCAAGGAAGATGAGGCTCCAAAGGCCAAAGGGTTGGGGCGTCATAAGCTTCTTCCAGGTGAGAGAGTTGCCGTTTCAAGGGGCTCTGCCTGATGCACATTGAAGGTTCTTTTTAAGGGCTTAAAGCGGCACCTTTTTGGGTGGAGAGACACCAGAAAAATAAGGGAATGGGAGGGTTGGTGAGGACGGGCAGAGAGCACCGCCGCCCCCCTCTGGCCCCGCGTGTTCGCACGCCGTCTTCAGCCAACTCTTTGGAAATGATATTCGCTGCAAATAAAAAGTGAACCGCCACTCCGACCTCTAATGGCTGGTACACACAGTGTATGGACAGCCTGTGCAGCTCACGAGCAACCGCCACGTCTTCTGAAATTTGTTTCTTTAATGACTAGCATGCCAAACATAAGCATGCACACGGAACAAAGTGAGTTTTTGTGCCAGGCATCTCAGCAGCTCCAGCTGTTTTGCGTTGTCTTCTCCGCTCTGCTTGCGAAGGCAGTTGTTGGGCTGCGTCCAACTCAAGGGGCATGCGGACCATTAGTTGAACTTCAATTAAAAACAAATAAAAGGGAAATTTTTCAAT
Source organism: Eimeria nieschulzi (assembly GCA_000826945.1). Lineage (NCBI taxonomy): Eukaryota > Apicomplexa > Conoidasida > Eucoccidiorida > Eimeriidae > Eimeria > Eimeria nieschulzi. The sequence continues at coordinate 1,870 of JRZD01020199.1, forward strand.
GTGTGGTATGTATGCATTTCATTTACATGTTTTTATTTTGTTTTCTGCATGCATTTGATTCCCTCGTGTGGCCCACCTCGCTTTTCCGTGGGGTTCATTCTTTTAATCAGCTGGCGCCTTCCTTTCCTTAGAGAGTTTTCAACTTGTGAAGTTCCTTGCATTTCTCCTGCGCTAAAAAACGGCTATTTTCGAGTGATGGTTGCCTTGGAAGCAACTGTGAAACGGCCCATTTTTTCCATGAGACCCGCCCTTGGAAGATGCTGCTTTGCGCCCTCCCTCTCAGCATGCTGCTGGCGCAGACCGCTTCTGCAGCCAGCCGCTCCAGCTTGAGTTGGTTCTCTGCGCTTAACAGCCTCGGGGCTCTGGGAAAGCCGAGCCTCTCCCTGCCCAGCAGGGACAGCACATGCGCCCTGCTGTGCGATAGCGTACGCCGCCGCGATGAGTTGGTGAGCCTTTCCTGTCAGCTAGTCCGTGGCCGGACCTTTGCAGGAACTTTTACGTTTCTCTCTTCGCTGGAGGCCGGCGGGCAGGTTGCTGCTGCTGCTGCTGCTGCTGCTGCTCCCGTTAACAAAACCACCTGCTGCAAGTGCGATTCAGCAGTCGGGAAGATGGCCCTGAAGAAGTGGCTGCGGCAGAGATCTCACACTATCGGATCCACTGGCATGCACGGTCCCTACGCGTGTTTTAACCTACCGACTCCGAGGCCCCTATGGCTCGTGTGCAGCGTCTCTACGGCTGCTAGCCACCAGGAGCTGCCGGCTCAGCCGCAGCTTGTGCACTGTGATGATCCGGCTGCGCCTGCGCTTCCCTCACTCCGCAGCAGCGAGGAAATTGGGCAGTGGATTGACTCTGTTGTGCAAAGCAGGAAAGTGGTGGTGTTCGCCAAGTCCACTTGTCCATTCTGCACGGAAGCTGTACAGACACTCGAACTTGCGACTTCGCGGGTGTGCACAATTATGATTGACGAATCGCCATTTATGTTGGATATTCAAGAGGCACTGAACTACAAGACAGGAGCCAGGACGGTTCCTAGAGTGTTCATTGGCGGCAAGTTTGTCGGGGGTTGTTCGGATGTCTTGGATCTTGCGGAGAGCAAGGCGCTGCAAAAGATTCTTAGGGAAGCGGGGGCAGATTGATTTCAAAATTGGCTGTTCAGTTCTGAAGACCAAAAATGGATCTTGCCTTGAATCAGAGCTGTACTGTACATACACCTGACGCCCTTCAAGGTAATGCGATTCGGCATTTTCATTGGGCTTCGAAGCAATTCTTTGTCTTAAAGGAAGAAGTTTGTCTTTTTAGAAATTCCGTCCATGAGACGACAAATTAACAACAATGCTCGGTATTTATCGAGTGGTTTTACTGATGGCTTGGCTCGCCCTTTGCTTTCGGATTCGCGATGTGTACATACACTAGAAGTCGCACCCGCAATAAATGAGAAAGGAATGTCCGGATTTCTTGGATATTTGCAAACCTTTTCGCAATGTGTACGTGGCAGCATAGCCGACATTTCGCTCGCTTTTTATTTCCAAGAATCCGAACAGGGTTTGGGGATTATAAGGTGGGCTGAGCTGTACATACAGCTGCCCTTTGGACGTTCGTCGCAAAGCTGAGCTGCACGACGGCAGCTGGGTAAGAGCAAACAACGCCTACGCATATTGGACTTGTTTGTTTTTGGCATTCATCCCTCAGCTTGCTTTGCACACCGCAACGTCCGAGAGTGGGCGGCAACAGCATGCTATGCTGGGGAATGCATGAACGGTGTAAGTACTGTCCGTACACTGGGGATGGTGAACTATGTCTACACGTACGCAACTGTGAATAATAAACGTATATAACACAGACACTGACGTACATGCGACAGTATATATGATCGCCACAGGTGTTAAAATGTTTTGCCAGAGGAGTCCGTGCCTCCCCAAAAGAGCACGTGTCCGCACTCGAACAGCCACTGTCCTTACACTCCAGGTATTTGCAGCCCCAGCGCGCTCAGCCAAAAGAGCACGTGTCCGCACTCGAACAGCCACTGTCCTTACACTCCAGGTATTTGCAGCCCCAGCGCGCTCAGCCAAGCTTGGCTTTGCGGCGCTCTCCCTTCCCCACTGCGTGGAAGCCGCTTTTAATTGTTGTGACTGAGCGATTCGCTCCACATGCGCTGCAGGCCTGGTGCCACAGCCGCGTGCGCGAGTCCCTCGTCATGGAGGTGTTGGGGGATTTGCACATCTGGCAGGTTACGTACTCCGCTGCATCGCAGGAAATAACACAAATGTTTTGAAGTGTATACTTAAATATTCCAAGCATATTCAAGTGATTATAAATATGTACTTCTGCAAGCAAATTCAACTAATTCGGGTCAAAAAGACGGCACAGAAAGCCGTGAAATCAAGCGCTCAAGATGCCCAGCTGCGGATATGTGCAGGGGGCCCAGCAACCCCTGCCACAACGACGAACAGGCCTTGAAACTTTTTCATTGGTGTATACACACAGGGAAAGCATAGAAGCGGAGACATAGCTGAGCATAGAGCGCAACTTACTGATGTACTTCCTAAGCAACGCCTCAATATGCTTCGGGCCATACTTCCCCTTCAGCACCAGCTGCCCATCCCCGGCGATGGAACCCTCAGTTCCTGCAGTGTCGCGACACCAGCAACAAACACGCTCGAGACGATAAGATCCCGAGACCTAATAGTGAATAAATGCAACTCATTACTTGCACGGCCAACTCGAAGTGTAAATTACAAACACTCAGGAATAAATAATGTCTCATGGAGGAAACTGCTGCAACACATCAGCGTACCCAACTCAGCTAGAACAAACTGAAGAACGTGCTCGCTCGGTCTATGCATGATTCCGCAAATGTCCTTGAAGTTAATCCATGCAACCTGTGCGCAAAAATATGAATGTAAATTGGTGCTTAAAAAAGCATTCAAAGAGCCAATTGAATGTCTTGTGGTGTACGTACACTCAAAAATCTGCATCAAGTTTAGGGCAGTGTGCAGAGACCGCCGGTTGGCTCTGCCTCCAAACCCGCAAAAATAGATATTACACAATACTTGGAATGCTCGCCGCGGAGCAAATAAAACAGACAATCTTTAGATCGTTCCACAGAGACAACCCAAACAGAAAGATAATGCCAATGCCACTCACCTTCTTGGAACCCACGCGCACAACTTGTGGAGGTTTGATGGTGTACCGCTTGGAGCCAGCGAGGTCGGGGTTGTGCTTAACAATAAGATCTTGGATTCTGCTCAGCATCTGCATGCATGCAAAAAAAGCGAAAAGCCCCAAACCGAAGCCGTACAGAGTCGCTTCAAATGCACTCAACGCTCTACGAAAGAAACACACCATAAGTGCTCCTTTGCCGGCTGTCTGGACTCTGCCGTCCATACAATGCAGACCTTCACCCACCTCCTCGTAACTGTAGACATGCCCCCTCACAAACAACTGGCCCGAGCCGTCGACGAAGGGCTGCGAGGCTCCATCATCTGCAACACACAACAAGAGCCCAATGCACGTTCTGTTCAGTCCATGGAGAATAACAACTAACAAGAAGACTAAGAACCCTAACCGGCATGCAAACACACAAATAGAAGCGGCTGGTTCTGCCCGATAAAAAAGATGTTTGCTTTGCTGTCCCCAGGCGTCTGAAAGAAAGCAGTGACGGCGTGCCAACACAACAAAGATCAACTCAGTTCGTAGCAAACAAGGGGAGCTTCTTTCAGTGTGCACAGCTTCTTCATAATGCCCATGCAACTGAATAAAGAGGAATACCGCTCCATTTACTTTCGGAAGACATGCCTCACTTGAAGAAGACACAAGAGCTTCTCTGCTACTAACGAACTATTCCACCATGTACATGTGCCAACGGGCTTGTTTAGCCGGTGAGGGGATGCATGGGAAAGTACGTTTTAAATTTGAATTCGCATCTCTTATGGCTGCACTTTAAAGAAAAGAACGGCGAAGGGCTCAAGGGTCCTCCTCGTCTTCTGCCTCTTGTGCAGCTCACCGTTATCCTCTGTCTTCTTTTCCTTTTTCTTTTTGCGCCTCTCGCCAAAGTCAAAAGCCTGATGAGCGGCTGGTTGCTGCAAAGCCGAGTGAACAAAACGACAGCGGAATGCACGTTTCGAAAAGTAGCACAAATGGCTGTGCTACTATCGCCAGTAGACCGCCCCACACAGCGCAGAGAGCGGCTTGCTTCAGAGCAGAGGCAGTGGGAGCGATGCGCGAGATAAAGACGTGAGGAAGGCCTGTATGTATGAAAACAAAGTGTTTGTTGTGTTGGACTAGAGAACCTTGGTGTGATACAAGGGAGTCCGGTGGGATCTAAAGCGACAATCTTCACAAAATATGGGGTGGAAAGACACATCGATACGCGGCTTTATAGTGTACGGACATCTTAAGCTATTATTTGAGCTGCGTACCTCGCTAGGCTGCGTAGTGTCACGAGCTGCCTGTGCTTCGTCTTCCCTCTTTTCTGCAGGTTCAAAGGCCGCCATATTCAATGATAAGCGAATTACTCAATTAGAAATAAAAACGAAAACTGCCTGGCCAATTTGTATTTTGTCTTGGCGATGCAAGATGATGCCCATAGATCAGGGCTTGGCTTATGAAGCACATGCAACATGTGTTGCTGCCTCCATACAGACCCCGTACCTCTCATCCGCTAAAACACCCAAATTGCACAAAATGCATTAAATAACTGACAGAAAAATTGGAACGATTTTGTACGGACAATGGAAGGGAAAGGTTGGTGTCCTCTAATACCTTTGGAATTCTGAGTATGTGGCCTCGATGTAGCGTTCAGCTACAGACACTGGTTAATAAGTTGCGCTATAACCGAAACAAAAAAACTTTAAAAGTACATTTGCGGCTGTATTTTTTGTGTGCTTGCAGAAGTTCAGATAATGCCCATGTAGCGTTCCGTTATAGGCACTTGTAATTCTATTGAGCTGCGTGCCCTCAAGGCTAACAAAGACTACTTTTACTAAAATGAGAAATCTTAACAAACAGAAAGAGCGATAACAAACGATCATTGCAGGGCAAACGAGAAACCAATATAGCATCATAAAGAAAATGCCCACATGTGAGTGTAGGAGGGCTTTATTAAAAGGGGTGTTGTTTGGTTGGACCAAACCCCTACAACAATGTGCTGGATACTGAATGTCTGCAAAGCATAAGCGTCATATGGGCTTTTGAAAGGAAGGAGCTCACATTGGGAAAAGCGAACGTTTGATTTTGTCCTTCCAGTAACAACTAGCACGAAAAAACGTGAGACAGCAAGCCATAATGTATAGGATAACACTACAACCACGGCTCAGGCGTGCTTGACTTAATCAGTGGGCCTGTGCCGTACTCATGTTTCGTAAGCTGTACATGTTTATGTTAATTTTTTTAACTGTATTTAATTTATATAAAGTTATCTGGAATTTTTACAGACGTTAATAATGGAATGTGCATGATTTATCTAAGTTGTTTTGATATTTTGTGCCAGATCCGGGTCAGACATGTTAAGGCCTTTAGGGTTCTGTGTTAAAATAATAAAATTAAGTGGTAAACTGTCTTTGAAGTCCAACGCCCATGACTTGTAAGGGCTGGAGGCTGCTAAAGAGGGCTGTGAGAACCCTCTCTAATTCACGTAATCAGAGACAGGCGGCTCTCTTGGTAATCTAAACGTTCCCAGCCAGTTCCTATAGCTCTAGTTAGTAGGGAATATTTTGGCTGGAGCGCTAGATACAGCCAGCTTCTGCCTAATGCCCTAATCTTGATACGAAGGACAGGAATGCCCCATCTTGCTGGGTGACGTATAAGGACATCAGAATAAACCCCTTACTTCTTAAGGAAAATCACAGTTTTTTCTGTTATCTTTTTGTATTTGTTAACAAAACTCTCTTTTTTGTTTCAAGAGTGGCTTGTGTTCTTGCTCCAAGCAGGACGCAGCTAACCAACCCCCAACACACACACACACACACACACACACACACACACACACACATACACACACATATACACACACACAACTCTTAAGATCAGCACTAACAAGGCAAACTCCCACTTACTAGCGGCATCCCCTTTTCTTTGCTCATAAAATTACATTTAGTTTCAACAGAATCATAACAGGATCACTTCCGGCCTATGCTCCTAGCCACCCCACCCCCAGTCCGTAGGACCCTGTTCGGTGCTAGCTGCCTTACCTCAGAACCTAAAATAGACGGAAAACATGTTAACTAATATGACCCTTCAACCCTTTAAAAGCCGTCTCCTCACATACCTACTTCCCAGAATCCAAATCCTTACCTCAAGCTAAGATCCACGACCCACATAACGTTCATGCACCACAACCTAGCTAGCTCAGCTCTGCCCACAACAATTCTCCGGCAGGACACGTGATTTTAATTAACGCACCTAATCCACCCTTCCATACTTAAAACCGACTAGCCAACACACCATCCAAACCTTCCTCAATGGCTAGACCCTGCTCCAACAGGCCTCCTACACTACCCCCGAACCATACAACACCACGCGAACGGCCCTAACCCCTTTCATAACTTAAAACATTTTTAACTTTACTACTGGCATACTCCAAATTCAAAATCATTTAGCAATTATACCTAAACTTACCTCCATAGCACCTCCTGACCGGCAGCCCCAACACGCCAGGGGCGTCACAGAGGCTGATCGCTAGGCCAAACTCGCATTCCTTGGTCTACAAGTTAGTCTATACACAAAACAAGCATTTTTTGGAAGCCACCAGATATCCTTCGTCCCTCCAGGTATTCCCTCCTTTTGTTTTGCCATCTCTCTCACACACCTAAGCGCTACACCGGCGCCGCCATGAACCATGTACCGCGGTATCCCAGCTCCACCATTACCCTTTTCCATTGCAATATTCAAGCTAAATACATTCCCTTTAACTCACAAGACAGGTATGCCACAATACAGTGATACCATTACAGAATGTCTTCCTTTCATCGCTCACCTCCAAACCATCCACTACCTACGACCGAGTCGAAACCACCTTTGCTTACATATAACCACCAGCTGCCTACATACCCCATTTCTTATTCATAAAACGTATTATCATACATTTTCTGACACTCGCCGAGTGGGCTTTCACTGCACCCGAAGCTACCATCCCCGACACCGTAGCCACACAAACACCATACCGCAAACCACGAAACTCAACCAACCGTGTGGTCGATCTCTAAACCGCGCCTACTTTAGTAACCCAGACCAAAACAATTTCCGAGCACTTTCCTGCCCGGTCTACTTTAATCCAATACAAAATCCGCACCGCACTTGAGCACCCTTAGCCCATCCCCATAAACAGACCCATAGGATTCTTGTAGCGACCCTGTAATAAACACACGCCCTACTTGACACCCCCAAAGCTCATAGCGGCACGCCTAGCCCTAGCGGAAACCTGATTAATTCCCCTAGCCGGGCTGCTCACTGTCCCACTAGTGCCTTAAGTGTCTGCATCCCTTAACCTAGGTGCCTGTGGCTAACTTCACGTGAAGGACAACCCAAATCCGCTTCACTTCCTAACTATAACGCCCGAACTGAATGTCTGCGTGCGCTAGGCATTGGGGACCTAGGGCTGGCCCGGCCAATAGCTCCACCCAGGCCTTCAGCACTCTCCCCATAACACCACTCCAACCCCTCAGGAAGCCGCACCCCTGCTGACCCTTTCCCAAAAGGCGCCTCGCTAACAATCCCTCCAATAAACCTTTTACCCGCATTCGCCCATTTGCCAGGCCTCGCAGCCTAAACCCATAACTCGTTTATTCTGCTCCTTACCCAGAGCTCCATAGAGCATACCCGAACCCGAACTCCTACTCGCCATCAGGGTGTTCCCCTTAATGCGCCAAACCCAAACTCGATGCCTAGGTTCCAAAGAATAAGCTAAAATCCTTCAGAGGGCAAACCCGACCCAAACCCGAGCTCCGAACCGAGCAACCCATAACGCTTGAGTGTGCTGAGTCATCCCTTAGGGCCATACTCGTCTAAAGTAGGTCGGAGTCCCTTTAATAAACCCTGCAAGGAGGAAGGCCTTTAAAGCGTGTAAACAGGCAGAAAAACAAACCATGAGGCTGGCCACATCACATGCCCCACTTCCCCGCGCTGTTGGTCACACCAACAGCATGAGACAGAGTATGAAAACCCTGCTTCTCCTTTGCATTGCTACTCGAAACAACTGCACACCAGTCCTCCGCAGGGGGGTCCCTCAAGAGCTGAATGGGTATGTAGCTCTAAACGTGAGCTGCATAGTTCCGTCAACCTGCGGAAGAAAGACAAAGAACCCATAGCATATTCCAGTCTCACCAAGATTTCATCAGTCTTGGTCAAAGGCTCCTCCGGGTGAGTCGACAATTTTTTCGTTATCTCCAAGGCAAAATGAACAATAAACTCCATCTGTTTGGCCTTCCTGCGCCTGGCCCCTTTGGACATAACACGAGCAACAGGCACAGGTGACTCTGCCGTGGTTCGCTGTACTTCTTCCGCCCCCGGCTTCCTCGCCAAACTCTCATCTCCCTCTGGAACTTCAGTTGCACTCAGCGCGATTGCATCGCATCCATCCTCACCCTCCTGCATGTCGCCCGCTTCCTCAGATACCTTCGATGCCGCCATTAACGGTTCTAAGGGGGCTTCCGACGACGCGCCCCTACCTCCTACTAAGCTCACAGAGCTCGACGTATCACCCTGTCCTCCAGCCCGAATCGACTCGTCCGTCAAGCCACTCCCCGCAGTTTTGACCGGCAAGCTGCCCGACACACTTGGCAACGGGGTTGGCAACATCCCCACGAAAACCTCTCTTTCATCTGCTTCATCTCTCTGTGGCACAGCACCCCTCGAGTGCACAGCCGATGAAGAGGACACAGGGACATCACTGGTGAACTCACAGCGTCCTTCATTTTCCGTGGACACGACACCAACAGGTCTCGCTTCAAGGTCTGCGGCCACGACTGTCTGGGAGGACACCGCCTCTGGTTCAGTGACCGGACACACAGTCACCTTAGTCCTTGTCCTAGAACGAGTAGCCGGAGATAATCCAGGGGGTGTATTGGCAGCCAACCTAGATACCTCCACCACGTTCTTCGACTCTTTCTTCCCGGATGGAGTCGATCCCTACCCTTTGGAACCATGACTATCACATTATATAGCCTCTCGGACCACCTTCTCGGTCTTCTTAACGCTCATTTCCGTCACCCCCAACTGCTCCAAGAAACGCATTAAGCCATCTCCTTCAGTTTCCGCCATTTCCCGAATAACCTTGTTTTCCTCGGATATCAGCTTCCGAAGGTGCTGTGTCCTCTTCATCAAGGCCTGAACTGTTGTCCTCTTACGACCTATTTTCTCCGACACCTGTTTCAGGAGCACCTCTAGCTGTCCTCGCCCCACCACGCGAGCCGCAGCCTTCAAACGCATTGCCCCCCTATCGCGAAAATGCGGGGATTCTTCCTCCTCTTCCTCTTGCGGGAGCACATCCTGGTCCGGGCCAGGCTCAGGCGTGGCCACCCGCTTCTTCCCTTTCTTGTACATAATCTGCGTTTGCCTCTTTCCCACCAGTAACGGCCTAGACAATGACGCCTCCCGAGCAGGCTCCTCATCGAGCGCTTCAATAGCCTCGTCAACAGCAGATAAAGGATCAGCGGGAAGATACTCTAGTTTCTTATATGTTGACAGGGGTCGCCAATGCGGAATGTCACTTACGAAAGGGGAACGTCTCGCCACACTGGCGTGAGAAAGGGGTGAATAAACTTTTCCAAGCCGGAGTGCCCCAAATGGTTTATCGACAACTTCCTGGAACCCCCGTTAGTAACTGTCATCCCAGTCCTCCTCAAACTGCACAAAAGGCGTCAGCCACATGTCTCGTACCTTCGCCGTCACCTGCCGACCCTCAGGGCCCTTCTTTACTGCCTCCACCAAGAATGGCGGAATCTCTCCCCGCTTACTCGCCGTAGCCACCTCTTTCAGCACAGCTAGTGCTGCCTTCCAAAGGTCATTTCTAGGGTTCCTGTAAGCCCTGTGCTTTCGGTAAAAGTACACAAGCTCTTTGTGCTGCAAGTGCTTCTGGTTTTTTACTATACCCAGACAGTGTACATTCCAAGCGACAGTTTATAAGTGTGCTGACCTATATTGGGCTATAATTGGCCGTTCCCTCTCTGGAACTCGCCTAGCTCCGGAAGACCGTTCCTCCGTATCTGCACCCGCAGCCGACTGGGGCCCATCTTTCGGAAAAGCCGACTTGGTGCGCTGCGGAATTTCGTTTAGCTATTGTCCGGGATCGGGTTGCTGACGATACTTGTCCTTTATTTCAGCCCTTTGCTGGGCGGCAGGGCAAAAGAAAGCGCTAGGGCTGAGAATGCTGTTGGGAATGGGTTGCCCTAAGACTGGCATCGTGACCAGATGGGTCCCACAATAGCAACGAAGCCCCACTGCAGATAAATAGATTTTTCATTGCCAAAATCCACAACATATCGGTAGAATAAAAAACGTGTACTCCCTTTGTTTATTACTGCCATCGCGCAGTGCAACCGCCTTCCCACTCTATAGCCAGAGAGGTCGGAGAACACCCGTCCTTTTTCTCCTTCCGCCCCATCATGTAAACCCGGAACAACCAACAACCCAGTAGTAGAAGATTGGTTTACTTATAGTATTAGTTATGTAGAAGGAAAACAAAGAAATAACTTGATTGATACCTTCTTGGATACAAACATGGGTAGAAACTTTAACTGTACTCGATTCGTTATACGCAAGCTCCTACTAGACAGCTCCTCGATTTCGGCCGACAGCCCACTCGGTAGCACGGAACGCACTTGAACTTGTCCCTTACAATAAGGCGCAAACTTGCCGCCTTTCCTCCGTTTGCCTTCAGTAAGCTTTAGCGCCACTAACATTCCCGGCTGTAACTTCATGTTGCTCCGCTCCCACGCCATTCGATTTGCTAAGGTTTCCTGCCTATGAGCACTGATGAGACGCAACCTACATGCTGACAACGCCTGCAACCACTTTGCTCTCACCTCGCATAGCACTCGCTCGTTCCACTACCTAGATAAAGGTAACGTCAACTTCTGGCCCGTCACCAGGATGTATGGGCTGAACCCCGTGACACAATGAGGTGTGCCTCTGTACGCCAAAGCCGCTGCCTGTAGCACCACATCCCACTCCCTTTTAAAACCAAATACGCACAGTTTCAACGTTGTCTTGAACGATCTCATGTACGATTCAACAATTGAGTTGCCTCTCGGATTCTAGGGGAAACTGTAGGTCTTCGTAATGCCGTAAACTTCGTACAACGCCTTTGACATCCTGACTGTGAACTGCGGCCCAATATCTAATAAATAGGCCCGCATAGCCCCCCATCGACTAATTTAATGCGAAAAAACGGCCTCGGCAACTCGGGTCGCCGTAGGTTCGGGAAGCGCAACTGTGTCTATCCACCGTGTGTGATGGTCAATACTCACCAGGATGTGCGTGTTGCCTTGTTCATTGCGAGGTAGAGGGCCAAAAATATGCATTGTCATCACTCTAAAGGGAGTGACAATAAGCAAACTCAGCCACTGCCACTTGCTAAAAGCCAACGATTGTGCCAGGCAAAATGAATACGTTCGTTAAAACGCGCGCACATCTGCTCGTTGGTGCGGCCACCAGTAACTCGCCGCAATGGTTTCATGAGTCTTAGCGACACCAAAATGCCCCGCATAATAGCTGAGATGGTGTGCTTTGACAGCCAGGGGCCTACAAACCTTAGGCAGGAAGACTCGCGGACCGCGACCTGGCACTTCCAAACACAGAACTCCATTTTGGTAGAGAAACTAACCACCGACTTCCTGAGTCCTTTAGGCCACTCCTCCCTAGGCTTCCGTATAAGAGACGCGTAGTGTTTACACTCCGCATCAGCGCGATTGACAGTCCGCAGATCCCGGAACGGGATGGCCTTAGGCAACGCCACTTCTCGGTCACCAAGGCCCGTATCCCAAGGTACATCGTCAATCATTGGATGTTGATGGTCGACCGTAGGGACGGGAAGGCCTACAGCAACGCCAGTCCCGCTTTCGCCGCTATCACCGGATCCGACGGACAAAGAATTAGTCGTTGGTAGTATATCCCAATCCTCTTACTGTTCGGCCGGACTTTGCCCGTCTACCGCCGCGAAGAAGACTTCCTCTTCGTCCGACAGGACCACCTCGAGGACATCCTGTGAGTCCCCTTCCAAGTCCCAACAGTCTACCACCGTGGCATACACCTTCCGGACCGTCTTGGGTCGACGCACACGAAGGACACCGCTACGCAAAAGACGCTCCTCTTGTCGCGGCTCAGTAGCTGTCTCCTGCACCCTTGCTGGCAGATAGTTACAGCTGTCCACAGGCAGCTGATATCACTGATGAGTGAATAAAACGACAGGGTCCGCAAACTCATTGAGGATAAGCTCAGGCTGCTGGTCCTCCAAAGGAACGGGAGCACGAGAGAGACAGTCTACATGGTTTTGCTGTGCCGCCGAACGGTGCTGGATAGTAAACCGGAACTCTTGCAGACGTATGGCCCATTGCTCCAGACGTTTACACTTGCCCGATTCAGCCTGAATATACTCCAGAGGCGCGTGGTCTGTACGCATCTGGATCTTCTTGCCGTCCACACAGAGGCGGAAGGTCTCCAAAGCCCAAATAATTGGAGCAGCCTCGAGCTCTGTGGCCGTTCACTTCCGCTCATACGGACGCAAAGACCGTGATGCATATGCCTCGACGCGCTCACACTCCTCATAACTCTGCAACAGCGCCGCTCCTAATTCAACGAAGGATCCATCAAAGTCCACGATGAAATCCCGCGTATAATCAGGGTGGGCGAGCAAGGGTTCACTGTAGAGTGCCCTACGAAGCTTGTCCCACGCCTGTTTGCATTCGAATGTGCATTCAAAAGCACGCTTGGAGCTCTGGGCCTTAAACAAAGGTGCTGCGACGGCCGAAAAGTTTGACATGAATTTTCGGTAGTATTGACATTTCCCAATAAAGTGTTGTACTGCTTTAGCACTATCAGGTTGTGGCATCTCCATGATAGCTTTAACCTTTCCAGGATCGGCTCGTACGCCCTTTCGCGACACGACATGTCTCAGGTACTTGCCCTCCTCGGCGCCGAACGCACACTTGCCCAGATGCAGCTCTAGGTTAGCCCGACGCAATGACTCAAAGAGTTTGCGCAAATGCGTTAGATGGTCGAGTCACGTATCACTGTACACAATAATATCATCAATGTATCCTACAGCACAAACCCATTTTAATCCACCCAACAGCATGTCCACCATCCGCTGAAAAATTGCAGGGCTAGACGCAGACCCAAACGGAAGACGTCAATACTGTCTTTGGCAGTCTTGGATATACGAAACTAGTCTTTGGACGGTCTGCCTCCTCGACCTCATGTTGATACTACCCACTGCACATGTCCATCACCTACAAATAGCACTTGCCCTTGAAGAACGCTAGGATGTCTTCCGTCCGAGAAAGCGGCCGCTGTGGTATTCGTACATGCTTGGTGACTTCTCTATAGTCACAGCACAATCGGTATGTTCCATTTGACTTCTTGACCATTACAAATGTGGTGCTCCAGCAACCTTCCCCTGGCTCCGTGATGCCCTGTGCATCCAACTTCTCTACTGCCTTCTTCACCCTCTCCCTCATTGCCGGGGAGTGTATCCGGTGTCCAGCTTTGCCTTTAATACGTTAGTGAGGGCTAGTGGACGACAGCCATCGTTGAAGACGTCCTGAAACTCCACGAGCAGGGTGCGTTACGTTTTTAGCTCTTCGACCTTTAGACAACTATTCTTGGACGGTAACCTCGGAATCCGTGCGTCGCTCGGCAGCGTTTCCACTCCCAATGTATCATGTGAGATCAATGCTGAGGATGCCTGGGCGATTCTTTGATCTCCGTTTCCCTGCTCTGTTCGCTCCTTTCGGCCGTATTCTCCACATTAGTTACAATCGATTCGCCTTCACCAACTGCCACCACCCCGCAAGGCTGAATATCCTGGGGAGATGGGTAAGGGCGCATCAAGCCCAAAGGGTATCGCTTCGGCAGAGAGATCAGAGAACCCGCCGAGCAATACACTTCGATCAGACCCGCGGAGAGCTGTTCGGGTACATGCAAACCCAACTCTACATTGCTGCTGACCCGCACCATAAAGGCCCCAGTCCCTCGCGCCTGGCCGCCCTTCTCCGTCACCTTTGATGTTACTACGCTTACCCGTACCAAGGCGCAAGTTTCTGATCATAACGACGAGTCGTGCATTAGTAGGCACGCATGCCGAAACCTGGGGTGGTACTCTATCAAAGGAACGACAACGGCTTCATGGGCTTCAAATATCAATGCATGCTGAACCATGCTGACCGCAATACTATGCTTATAGAGGAAACCCACCGCCAATAAGGCATCAAATTGCACCCCGGTCACTACTATAAAGGGAAATAAATTCCTTACCGGACCCAAATG